>WNYA01001265.1:0-81225 GCA_019512145.1 Engystomops pustulosus | reverse complement strand
TTTATTCCTGAACCATGGTCCCTTTGAAAAATGCTTGGGTCTCCCATGCATTTTAGTGCTCGCTCATCTCTAATTGATATCCATTTTGAACAAGCCAGATTTTACAATTTAATCTTAACACTTCCACATCTCCACCGGTATCTAAAACTTTTTCACAACTATCTGTTGATCTGGCTCTTCTTTTTACATGGATGACATTCTAAGTGTTGTCTGGTATAATATAGTTATGTTCCAAGTTCAACATTTTACACTCACACAAAATGAATCTCCATTCCGTTGTACTAAGAGTATTTTGTTATTTAATGAATAACAGAGGCCTCCACCAATGATCTCGCTTTTGATGTTGATAAAGGAATGTAAGGCATTTTCTAAATGGTGGAGTAGAATTTGTCATTTTCTCTAAGGATGTTGCTTTGAATTAATTGCTATACTTGTTTGGAGGACATATGAAGGTATATACTCTTTCAGTTCCAGACATACAACACAAACATTCATTTTCAACTCTTTGTTGGAGGACTGGAAGAATCATGTTATTCAAGTACTCTGCAGTAAGTGAACTGTTAATGCCCGGGAAACTGATTAATGACAGATGTGGGCATGACTTTCTTTCATGTAACAAAGCTGCTGGCCATCTCTAACTTATGCATCTCAAGGTTATCTTGTCCCTTTAGATCTTTCAGCAGGTTTCAAACAAATGGACTCATGTCGGAGAGCAAAGGTGGCAGTGATTTATACCACGACACAATAGTTGATTGAAGTGCCACAGACTATCACTGGCTGATATATCTGAGCCAATCAGTACACCAATAGCTACAAAGTTTTCTGATCTAAATGATCCCCTTTAAAAAGAGGCCCTAAAAATAATATCACATTAACAAATTTATGTCCAAGTGGGGGAGTTGTGAAGAATATAAAGCACTTGTGACATAAAAATCATCCCCCTGTAAAATTGTAAAAAAAAACGGAAAAATCAGGGCCAAGCCAAGGGAAAAATTAAAAGAGCCCCCCCCCAATTACAAAAAATGGGCTACTGCTATGGGTTCACCGACAATAAAACTTAGCAGCAGTAACTATATCGCTAACAGAAAAATATGTCCTTCCTGTGAAAATACTGTACGTATAAATATATATACTGTACCTAAAATGTATATAACACATAAAAAAATGCCCAGCAGTATATAGGTAGCTCCCCACACTTTCTCCAGCAGTATATAGGTAGCCCGCGCACATGCAGCCCAGGATATTATACTCCAGGCGCTGAAGTTGTTACTTAGGCGATGATTCCTGGGTCATAGAGATGAGTCTTCTCTAGTACCCAGGCCCCATCACCTAAGCAACAAAGTCGTTGGCCAGGTCTGACAATGTGTGCAGGCAGTGGTCATATTACTGCATGCGTTCAGCAATTAGCGCTGTGTGTGTAAAAAGACGCATATGCAACGTCCCTGCCAATGCGCATGGCAGAGGAGTAGTTGCGAATAAGCCCCTTTTGCCACCCAGTGCAGATGGAGGTAATTGAGCAGCAGTAGATACTGCCTGGATAGGCCGGGGCTAAGATGATCTGACTGTTAATGTTATCGTCCAATGATATGCCTCAATGCACTTAATTGTGAACTGGAGTGTGATTGGGGACTGAACCACCACCGGACCAAAGGGAGTAACAAAACCCCTGGACAGGAAGTGACACGCTCTCTTAGGATCCAGCTTCTGACAGAGGAGCATCATCTCTTAGAGCACATGCTCTTACTACAGGCCTCCTAGGCCTCAGCTCTCACTACAGAGCTAAAGGTTGTCAGTCTATCTTCAGGGCTGATACTGAAGATACTCAGGATTAAAAGCTGCAGCTCCCAGCATTGGACACAGATCCATCCCAGCCTGCCCCTGCATCCAGGCTGGTGAACAGTCTCCTGTGGCCCAGTATCCTACCTCTGTAAGGAATTGTTTGGCACGTTAAGTTATTTTTGCACAACGTTGTCTTCGGCTGGTCCCTGCTATGGCTGTAACATCAAGGGCGCCCTTGATGGGGACACATACTACACATAAGGGACACATACTACAGTCTCCAAGGGCTGCCCCAGGGAGAATCAGTACAACAGCCTCCCCCTCCATATCATTTCTTGCATACACCACCTGCTGGAGACCTGCCAGGCTTTAGGACAGCCCTACTGTCCCCATACCAAGCACCGGGACACTAGCGTGCCTAGGCCTCAACCGCCAGCCACTCCGGTATTCTGGGTCCTGGCTGCCTCCAGGCCCCAAGAAAAGGCCCCGGTAGGGGATGTTGCATCGCTGATCACTATTGAGGGCCAGGCGAGGGTGGCGCCCTAGACGAGTGTCTACCTCCAACCCTTGTCCCGGCCCTGGCCTACACCATTGCGTAATTTTAGATGTAAAGTGAGTCAATAGAGGTACTAGATTGTCTTAAATATAGTCATGTGGGGATTTAGATACTGTCACTCCTAAATATTTGAATGTATCTACTACTTGCAATGGATAGAGAAGAGCATACCGAATGAGATATCGGACCTAATGGCAGTGTGACCAACTTGATCCAGTTAATACTGAGTCCAGAGTACCTGCCAAAACCTTTGATGATATCCAAAACAGGGCCCAAAGAAGTGTCCAAACAGCCAAGGTATAGTAACATATCATTAGCATAGAGTGAGACACGCTCCTGGAAAACCCTGCATACCCGTAGAGGTCCTGATAAGGCCCTGAGCAAGTGGCACAATAGCCAAGGAAAAGAGGAGTGTGAAAGGGGACACCCTGCCTGGTATCTCTGCCTAGTGGGAAAGACCCGGAGATATTTCCATTGACTCTAAGTCTAGATCCAGGTCCCAAATATAACAGTTAAATCCAGGATACAAATCCATCCCTGAAAGCTAATGAGCAGGACCCATAGAAATTCCCACTCACTGCTGTCAAAAGCTTTTTCAGCATAAAGTGAAAGGAACCTCTTCCCTGCGGTAATGGGGCACCCAATTCTTCCCTAGATTCCCAGGACAATACAGGCAAGGAAACTGTATTTAACAGATTTGGCATATCCCTACCTTACACAGGGTTTTATAGTAGCTTTTCATAATGTGCTGAATCTTATAATGAGGAGCCCTTCTGAGATTTGACCGCCACTGAGAAGATGGTCCACACTTTCCCCTAATTAATAATCATTCTTTTAATTACATAGAGCACACAGAGCTTGCTGAATCTGTCCCTGTCCCAATTGGGCTCACAATCTAATCAACCTGCCAGTAGAAAACCAACGCAAACACAGAGAGAACATACAAACTCTTTGCATATGTTGACCTGGATGGGACTTGAACCCAGCACCCCAGCTCTGCAAGGCTATAGTGGTAAGCACTGAGCCACCGTGTTGCTGCTTCTTAAAAAAACTTTTTGTGTTCAGCCATATGAAGAAGATGAGCATCTAATCATTTTTTGGCTTCAACGCATTCACTTTCTGTGGTTTGGAAACCCTGCTTCTCAGAGCCTTGGTTAGCTCCCTACTTTGAGACTTATGCCTACAGATCCTCTGCTTATAGTGTCCCCTGATAAAACCCTTCAGAGCTTGCCTCTCAAAGGCAGTGTTTGCCGTACCTGCGTTAAACCTGTGAAACTCTTCTATACCCGTGCAGAGTCTGCAGCTCTCGAGTCTCCCCAAGCTGTATCCAAAACGAATTAAGTTTCCTGAAGGAGCCAGTTTTATGCAGAGAATCCCCCATCTGCAGACTGCCATGGGAAAGTGATGAGAGGTAGATAATCCCCGTTGTAACATATGGTATGATAAAGTAGGCTCCCAGGGGGAGATCAATCCGGCATTGAATCTATCCTGTGGTCCTGTGATCCATATCCTGTGGTCCGTGTCTGTTGGTTTGTATCCTGTGGTCCATGTCCGTTGGTTCGTATCCTGTGGTCCGTGGTCGTGGTCCATATCCTGTGGTCCGTATCCTGTGGTCTATATCCTGTGGTCCGTTCCCATACGACTGTGCTCCTGCTATGCAGTCGAGGGTTCCAGCCCAGTGGTGACCTCCTGCCTTCCTGTGCTTCTGCCGTGCCTTCCAGGGTTACAGCCCAGCGGTTTCTTCACACCTTACCAGTGTTACCAGTGCTCCTCTGCATTCCTGCTGTCAACTCAGGTTGTGACCGTTTCCTGCATTTGTTACCTTGGCTTCCACTGCGGGTCTCATACCATCCCCCGCGGTGGCCCAGAGGGTCCACAGATTCTTCCCAAAGAGATTCTCAGATGGTTCGCCCCTCGAATTGTGGCAAAACAATACCAACATATCACTTGGAGCCTCTGTGCCAAATGATTCAATGTGCTGTAAAATCAGGTAGCTTTCCTAATCAGGAGACATTAATTACCCAAACCTGGTAAAACTGCAGATATCCCTCAAAATTTCTGTACTCTTTCTCTGCTGAACGTGGATTTAAAAATTTATGCCAAATTTATAACTCTGCATCTGGCTCCTTTGCTCCTTGGTCTAACACGTGAGAGACTGCCAAGCACAGGATAATACTAGATTGGTTTTAAATGTCCTCGACTACGTGGAAAAACACTCCATCTTATCGGCCATGTTGGTGTTGGACGCTGAGAAAGTGGTCGACTGCATACATTGTTCGGTGATGGAGTGCACGGGCCTATGTGGATCTATGCTTACAGTAATTAAAACCTTATATTCTGGTCCCACAGCTAGGATGTTTGTGAATTGGGTGTTGTCAGAAGCCTTCGGTATCTCCAACAATACTGTCACCATTAATACTTATACTCTCAATGGAACCACTTGCACAGGCCCTGAGAACATCAGCCCAAATCAAAGGCATCATGGGGACTGCACTCATGTTATTTCTCTGTGTGCCGACTACGTCATACTTAGTCTGAAAGACCCAGATAAATCTTTGGAAGCAGTGTTAGATATGATAAGAGCGTTTAGTAGGGTGTCGCTATATAAACTTAAGACACAGATATCTCAAGCCTTACCTATACATCTTAATGCGGAGGACATCCATAATCTAAAAAGAAAATATAATTTTGAGTGACAAAAAACAGAAAATTTGCTACTTAGATCATTTAATACATTGTAAAAACATAAATATATTCCATTGATACAGTCTATAAATGAGGAAATGCTGACGTGCTAAAGTATCTTGGTGACATCCCCCAAGGGACGTCTCCAATTTCCAGACAGATGGCGATTTATGCAAGAGTCACATAGACTTACTGGTACACAGCACAAACTAGACTCCATGTCACTACACTTTGACATTGCTGCAGCAGTTATCCCAAATTTGAATATTACTAAACTACAATATAAGGGCATACAGTCCATAGGCCAAGCTCTTGCATCTTCTGTGATAGAGAATTACAATACATTGAGCCTACAGCATCTAGTTAGACCCTTTACAAAGAAACAACAGTTTCTCTCTCAGAAGATACGAGATCTGTTTTAGAAACAGCTGAGGGTGTTACAACTATTCTATAGGCCATCTCAAGCTCATCTATATTTCAAAACACTTACCCATATCAACAATGGGAAATCTCCATAAACAGAATCATATCTCAGGAATTCTATGAGAGGATCTTTAATATACATGGCAGAATACTAGTTTGTAAAATACTAACCATGGCCAAGTTGTTAATAACAAGGATATTGAAGAATCCTATGGACCCAACTATAGAGTCGCCCTTTCAAGATATAAATGTAACCTATAGCTATGAGAAAGCCCTTGCGTGGGGGAGTGGAGAAATTCCAAATAATTGGCATTCAGCATTTATTAGGGTCCTACAAATTCCTACTCTCAAGGGAGGATAATCTCATCTAGGAATGGTCAAGCAGTTTCAGTTGTAGTTTCTTTGTTACTGTTCTTGTTTGATATAGAGATGTATAACCCTAGCGGGTACGAGTGAGAGGACCTACAATTTCTCACTTCAATAATGAGATAAATGTACAAAACCAAACCTGTAGTATAAATAATTGTATTTTCCTAGACATGTAAAAGTGAGAAGCATAAGGATAAAGAATGTATTGTTGATGTATAATATTTATCATCTAGATTTGCAAGATTGTGATTTCATAAAAATTTTATAAAAAACTATTAAAACCAGAAAAGTTTATTTTACCTTACCAGACTCCTTGCCAATAGCATACGGGGTATCCTCCTGTGAGGACTCCTGTGTGTGCCTGCAGTTACCTCCCTGGGATGCACCATACTCTACTGGCAGGGAGCTAGACAATGTAAAATAAACTTTTATAGTCAGGATTTTAAAATCAGGATAGCGTAGGCTATTGGAACCTGTCATTGGCTAAAAATTACAATCCTGGCGCAGATGAACTTTAAATATGTAAATGAGCACTACAAAAAGTGTGATGACAATTTCTTCCATTTTAAATCCCCTCAATATTCCCTCACCCCTCTCCCTCCCCTTACCAGTGGAAGTTTGCTTAACTTGGACTTATATGTTTTCCCTACTTCACTTTGCTACAAAGAAACTTTAGGAAATATGCTAATAATTTCAGGATGGGATGGGAACACATTTCCTTTAAGATAGGTTGTAAGGCAGTCCCTTAACATTAATTATCAATTGCTGAAAGTCTTTACATAGCTGCATAGGTGGTCTTCATTAGCAAAGTCTCCTTAAGGAGTCTTCTAAATGTCTGACCTAGTCCCCAGTCTCTCATTAAGCCAAACCAGTTCCCAACACTATCACTTTGAATGCTAAATGCTACCACAATCAGTATTTATGGAAAAGATATAATATTTTGGCTATTATTCTGAATAATTTCATTTTTCAAAATGGCGTCTTTATGCTAATTTCTACTCGTAAGTGCTCAGCACACCCAGTCAACCCACTGCTGTCAGGGAAACCAAACGCATCCAAATCCGAGACACTACATACCCTGTATGCAAGGCCTAGGGGGCGAACAATCACACTATGTACCCTCTATGTAGGATAAAGGTAATAATTTCTGGTGTCATTCATTGTTCTGTTCCCTTTTTGGACCAGATTGTCTGTTACTTGTAAACTCTTAAAATGTTATCAGAGCTGAATTTGTATTATAAATGCATTATTAAAGACATTTAAAATCCCTTCCTGTGGAATCCAGGAATAATGTAATGATAGAAGTCAATGACAAATCTATATCAATTCAAACATATTTTTTTCTTTCATATGAGACAGATTATGTTGACCAAATTCCATGTAGTTATAAATCTTTCACTGGGAATTAGAGATGAGCGAGCACTAAAATGCTCGAGTGCTCGTTATTCGAGACGAACTTTTCCAGATGCTCGAGTGCTCGTCTCGAATAACGAGCCCCATTGAAGTCAATGGGAGACTCGAGCATTTCGCAAGGGACCATGGTTCGGGAATATAAAATGTGTATTTAATTGAAAAAGAATGTCTTCTGAAGTTAGCGATGTATGCAAACATCGCAATTCTATTCTTCACGTCCGCGCGTATATTATCTCCCGACAAGTTAGCAGATGTGAAGAACAGCGAAGATAGAATAAAAACAGTGAACACGGGATCATTTAGTGAAAAAACACAGTGAAGAATAGATTAAGATGTTCTGCACATCTGCTACTTGTCGGGAGATACGCTGTCCCGGGATCCGCTGCTTTCTTCCACTGAAGTCTCCCCGATGTCTCCGTGCGCTCCCGATGTCTCCGATGTCGCTCCCCGATGTCTACGTGCCCCGATGTCTCCATGGCCCCGATGTCTCCGTGCCGATGTTCTCCGTGGCCCGATGTCTCCGTGCCCCGATTTGTCCCGTGCCCCGATGTCTCCGTGCCCCGATGTCTCATCGTGCCCGATGTCTCCATGCCCCGATGTCTCCGTGCCCTGATGTCTCGGGACGCTCCGTGCCGCTGCCCGATGTCTCCGTGCCGTCCCCGATGTCTCCGGCCCCGATGGTCTCGTGCCGCTCCCGATGTCTCCGTGCCCCGATGTCTCATGCCCCCGAGTGTCTCCGTGCCCCGATGTCTCCATGCCCCGATGTATCCGTGCCACGTGTCTCCTGCCCCGATGTCTCCGTGCCCCGATGTCTCCGTGCCCGATGTCTCCGTGCCCCGATGTCTCCGTGTTCCGTGTCTCCGTGCCCGTGTCTCTCGCCCGATGTCTCCATGCCCCGATGTCTCCGTGCCCCGATGTCTCCGTGCCCGCCCTCCGTGCGGCTGCCCGATGTCTCGTGCCGCCCCCGATTGTTCCGTGCCGCTCCCCATGTGCTCCGTGCCTGTGTCTCCGTGACGCTCCCTGATGTCTCCCTGTGCATGCTCCCCGATGTCTCCGTGGCCCACTGATTTCGTGCGCTCCCCGGTTGCTCGCTGCCCGATGTCTCCGTGTGCTCCCCGGTGTCTCTGCTGCTCCCCGGTGTCTCGTGCTGCTCCCCGTTGTCTTTCTGTCTGCTCACCGTGTTCTTCATGTGTTCTTCACACATATTATGTTCTTCACATACTATTTTGTTCGCCACCGTTCCGCGCGTATCTTTCCGACAAGTAAGCAGATTTGGCCGGAACATCTGTAATCTATTCTTCACTGGTTTTTCACTGTGTTTTCACTTAAATGTCCTGTGTTCACTGTGTTCACTGCTTTATTCTATTCTTCATTGTCTTTCACTGTGTTTTTTAATTAAATGCTCGATTCGAGCAGGGGAAATACTCGTCTGAGCAACGCACCGTTTCGATACACTTAATACTCGAACGAGCATCAGCTCGGACGGAGTATACTGCTCTCATCTCTACTGGGAATGGATACTCTAGCTATGCACTAATTAAAAAATATGTTCTGTATGTTATTTTTCAAGAGCTTGACTTTAATTTCCAGTTGAATAAATAGTAGTGCTGAAGATTCAATGACTTTTTAATAAACATAAGCCTTACATAGCCCAAAACAGAACAAGTCCATCAAGTCAACCCACATTTGTTCCAGGGAAAAGCCTTTGAAATCTTCACGTATTTGTTGCTATTGTTACTTACAGCTAATATACAATAACAAACGTGTTATAGGGTTTTCCAACTAAGAAAAGTTGGCCTATCCACGAGTAGGGAATAATTGCTTGATCAGTGGGGGGTATCATCCCCTAGGTGGACAGTTTAAATTACAAGCAGCACAGCCGAGTATGTGAAGGAAATTCCATAGACTCAATAAATCAATGGTCGTACATACTTATCTTAGTGGGAAAACCCCTTAAAGTAGTTTGTAAGACCATTGTTTTATTAAGTAGTTTTCATGAAAAATGCAAAAGCCCTAACCATCAGCTACTTGCTATGGAGATGACATGCCACTTGGCACCAGATCTGGTCGCTACTTTAACTGAAATGATGCAAAATTCTCTGACTGTGGTTCACCTCACCTCCATAGTGCTCATCTTTTGTTGCCATCGAAGGGGTCAGGGCTCTAGAGACCAGGCGACTGCTATCTATCAGGTGCTGGGACACATCGAGTGCCTTCAAGCTAGTGCCGGACGATTCACAGTAAAAACAGGATGGACTGCTGTCTTCAATCTGATCAGGCACAACGGTGATTGGCGCCATGACAAGGGAGAGTTCCATAGGTGTGACACGTGGGCCTATGAGCAGATATGCAGATAGGGGGCGAGATAGGATAGGGGTTAGCAGGAGCCTCTCAGCATGCTGCCATACACATCACGGCCGGAACTAGAAGGCTAAACAGAGTTGTTCTGAAGCCACTGCTTTGTTATTCTAGCTGTGTGCTTAGGGTCGTTTCCTTGTTGGAAGGTGAACCTTGGGCCCAGTCTAAGGTCCAGAGAACTCTGGAAGAGGTTTTAATCAAGGATATCTATGTACTTGGCTGCATGATGGGGTGCAAGATGGGGTGTAGCGTGAACATTAATGAGAAAAAAAATTACCTATTGGCTGCAATGAAACATAGAGTGAAAAATGTAAAAGGGTCTGAATATTTTTTGAATGTGGGAAGTAAAAAGCAGACATGCAAAAGGGCTTGGTCTTGAAGCAGATGAGGCTGGCTGTTAACTTCGAAGCAGTGTTTGGAGCATTTAAGCGAGATCCGAAGGAGGTTTTGCGTCGAGTTGTCAATGTTGATGAAATCTGGATTCATCTACACACCAGAAGCTAAGCAACACATCAAAACAATGGATTTCTCCCAGTGAATGCTTCCAAAAAAGCGGAAGACGGTACCAGAAAGTGTTGATGTTTGATTTGGATGGAAGGCGAATAAAATGGATTTTTTAGAAAAGGGAAAGAACGATCACTGGACAATACTACAGTGAGTTATTGGACCGCTTCGGCAAAAAATTAAAGGGGACACGGCCGCATTTGCCGAAAAAGAAGGTGCTTGTTTCACCATGATAACACACCAGCACCTTCATCCGGAGTTTGTCGCGTCAAACGCATGAATTGATGTGAATGCTGCCGCACACCCTGAATTCACCCAATCTGGCTCCTGAGAGTTTTTCTGTTCCCTAGACCGAAATTGTGTAGGACAGGCACTACCAAGAGTATACGAATGTATTAAGCCAAGGCACCCCAAAGCTATACAATCCGAACAAAACAAGAAAAGGTGGGATGTGTACACAAGGCTAGACAGAAATAACAAAAAAAAATGTTTATTGGATAAGTAACAATTTTAAACCACCATCAAGACGGGAACAACAATAAATATAAAAAACACTTAAAAAGTACACCAGAGGGGTGTACAAGCTGCAAGGGCCAAGTGCCCTAAAAAACCCTACTACAGTCTGCCAAGAGTAGAACTTACAGTAACCATAAGGACCAGAATATGAATAACCATAAAGAGCTAAGTGCAAATAATGATGTCATGAAAAGTGCAATTGACCAATTGTAACAAAGCTCTGATGCACGATCCCTACATGACAACATATAGATACCATTGTTGTCGTGGAATGAGACAATAAAGCAAGGCAGGCAGGTGTAGGCAAGAGAGAGAGAGGGGGGGTAGGCAGAACCCCCACGCGTATCGTCACCTATTCGGTGACTTCCTCCAGGGTAAGTTTTTTCTGTTCCCTAACATGAAGAAATGGCTCATGGGAAAAAAATGAGCTAAATGAGGAAGTCATCGCCGAGACAGAGGCGATTTGGAGAGTTCAACAAATCCTATGTTTGGAGGGGTTAAAAAAATGTCAGAAAAATGGGAGAAGTGTATCTTTTTCAAAAAAGATACTGTTGAAAAATAAAAATAAGAAAGAAAAAATATGTGTCTTCATTTCTATTCACTTATGAACCGCCCTGGTATGTGTTGCCGCGCGACCCTTTTGTGGTGCGAGCTGCATATTCTTCATATGACACAATTTCTTCACTGAAGGAGGTGTTCCGGCGCTCAGTTGGACTGTGCGCCATATTTAAATGCAAAGTCGACAGAAATTGTGTCGCGGGTGGATCCAGGGAGCACCCTGACATTAACCCCGGTCTACACCAAAAAGCAAATGCATAATAATATAATGAAAAACAAATAACAATAGAACTTCTTATTTAAATAGGGGAGGGACGCTTGAAAAGACCAGCCTTCACATAATACTGATGCACACGATAGGACGGTGATGTAGCTGCACAATATGCCAGATACAACCATACCTGACTAAGCCAGGTGGCCGCGCTGCAAAATATAGAGCAAGTCTATATTTGGTGATTGGCGAGCGGAGTCTCAGCTTTCAATGGAAAGAGAGGGGTGAGGAGCGCACCCCCCCCCCATCTTGCCTAAAAGATTTAATGTTAATATGAATAAGTATCAATTAACTACAAGCTATTCCCATGGGTTCGATTAATAGGGCTAAGTTTTCGTTTGCATCTAACGTGAAATTTATTTAAATATCCAATATTATTGGGGCTATTTATGTTATAGATAATAATATCTCTCGTTTGTTTGAGGTTGTTCTAGTATGTTTTTTGGCAGCTAATACTTGACACAGAGCAAGGAGACTACACATTGCTTCTTTATTTCGAGGTTTTATATTTTGTGCTGAGGCGGGGGAGTAGGAGCAGGTCATGAGAATAAGGAATGTAAAGGAATGAAATAAAAATTTCTCATAAAAACATGCAATGGTAGGCGGAAGGAAAAGGCCAAGCGAACAGATTTTGATGTGTATTGGACCTCCTATCGAAAGGAAGTATCCGGTGCTTTACTGAATTATGAGGAAAAAGATAAAAAGACTTGAGTTGGGGTTAGGAACGCAAAACTAGTGCACAACGCATAGGAAAGAATACTTAAAAGGATTGCAAACCCTCCATAAAGCTGTATCAACAAGACTTGGAGGGACTCCCAGTGTAAGATAATTCACAGGGCCATATACGGATTCAACATACCTCCATCCCCACAGCTCCAGCAGCGCATACTGAGACTCAGACCCCAACGCTACCCAGAGCAATTGAAAAACTCATATTGGAGGAGTGGACGCAGAAAGACAGAAGAAAGCTAAATTGACTCCGAATTTATTCCGTAAATGGAGATGTGTATTTCACCACGACCCTCAACCCTTACCCAACGGTACTTAACAGAAAGCATCAATGGATGAGTGGGTAGATTTGGTCAAGCAGTGATGCGCAGTGCAATATTTCAAGGAGAAGAAGGAAGGGAATTTGTAGTATTGGAGATAATGGTATTATCTGAACTGTATCTATAAAATAACATATAAAAACATGTTTCCAGGGACTGCGAGTCCTTCACGAGCCATGTTGCATGCTACTGTATGTTTTAAGGGACCTGCGAGCCTTCAAGTATTTTGTTGTATGTTATAAAAAAACCTTAACAAAAAAATGCAATGTTTCTTTATGATAATGCTGGCGTTAAGATAGGTGCAAATACACATTAAGATTTGTAGTCAACAGATAAATATGAGGTTTATTATTTTCTAATAAAATAACACACAAGAAACTATAAGTGTGACATAATCATAAGCTCATAACCGTCTATATTACACTGGACTGACAAGTTATAATGTCACAGACTCTGATGTTCTGGAAGGGGGTTGTCCTCATTGGGATGGTCAACTTCTGTGGTATTACACTCTATCCTCACAAAACAGTTCATTAGTCTGCAAAATATATAATGTGATCTAATAACTTGGATCTTGGTGTAAAACCCAATCTGAACACGATCCAAGAATTGCCATCAGCAAACAACCAAAGGTCCAGGAGTGTCAGAGATAAGACAACGGTGGTCACATGTATAAAAGCACCCTGTGGACAGTTTTGTTGTCACATTTGCACGTTCTTTTTAGCAAACCGCGTGTCCGGGATAATACCCTTGGAGAAGCGACTCATAACATAATTATTTTCCTCTTAAACTGTAAAAATCTGAAAAGAAGGTTAAAAGGGCAATTATGAGAAAAAAAGGACATTCAGAAATATAAATCCTTGATGGGTCACCGAGAGGCTTTCAATGTTACAAAAAAACTTACCAAAAGGAAACAAATCAACCAATCTACAAAATGAAAGAACGGTGGCTAAAGATAGCAAAAAAATCCCAAAAATTTTTTAAGTATATCAATAAAAAAAATGGGTCGCAGAACTGTTTGGACCCCTTTATCTTGAAAATGAGGCTGTGGGACTGAAGCCCAAGGAGAAGGCGGAGATACTTACGGTTTGTTTTGGCTCCTTTTACATAGAAGAAAGGAATTCTGACTTGGGTGGTGCCAGTTGCGGGTTCTGCACCCGTGTAAATAGCTAGAACTGGCTGAAATGTTAAACATATCCATCTAACTCAATTAATCAATGTGTACAAGGGCCTCCCTGGGACCGGAGGTTTACACACGAAGTTCTAAAGACGTCGTTTTTTGGATTGCCTGTACTACACTGTCTAACATCTTCAGGGATTTGTAATTCCCTGGTGTGGTGTGCCAAGTGACGGCGCAAGGTAAAAATGTGCTGTCCACTTATAAAAAGGGCTCTAGAACTTCGTCCAGCAATTACAGCACTGTAAGTCTTAACTCCAAATATTGGAGGGTTAGTAAAAGACTATATACTGGATATTGTGACATCACATGGATAATATGTGAGCGCCATCGAGGGGTACTAAGAGGAAGAGAGAATGTCAACCTACTGGATCTGCTTCTATGAAGAGGTGCGGACTTCATAGACGCACTGATGGGTAAAAATTAGTTATTGGCTTGGCAGTAAATCATTTGCAATTGGATTAAACTGGCTGAGATCCAAATATTGTGGTCAATATTCTAGTCGGAATGGTCACAGTTATGAGTGGTGTACCCCGGTTTCTGTGCCGGTGCCCACTACTATTTTATAATGTTATTAATGAAATAAGGTAGGAATTAATAGCACTGTGTCTATTATATGAAGAATGTAGTGTAATACAGTCTATGGAGATGAGGGGGAGTAGTACAAGTCTGTGTAGGTAATACAGTCTATGGAGGATGGGAAGTAGACAAGTCTGTGTAGTGTAATACATCCTATGGAGTATGTGGAGATAGTAGTTACATTCTGGTTAGTTGCAATACAGTCTAGTGAGGATGTCTAGGCTGAGTGTGCTTGGACAAACTGAATTTTGGTCATCCATTGGCACAGGAGGTTATTGTGGGATAAATGTAAGGTATTCGCACCCTGGGGGCTAAATAATCCAAAGGCAAATATTTCCTTGGGGGAGCAAATCTGGGAGGTCCTTGTGAGAACCCTGGGGACTAGTAGATCAAAAATTGAATAACAGCATGCGACGAGGGGAACAATGTTATTTATATAATATATGAATGGTCCTTACAAAAATATGGTGGAAAGTGTTCCAGATCAAAGACGAGGGGACTGTATCCCTCTGGAGAAAACAAGTTAATCACCAAGACGGCGACACGGGCTTTTTTACTATGGAGAACTGTCAATCTTTGGAATAGCGAGGCTCAGGCCGCTGGTCACAGCAGGACAGCAGTAGAGCTCAAGAAGGGTTCTAGTGCCTTTTACACCGAAATAACATTGATGGTTATGTTATATAGGATTGTTTCCCTAGATCCTTATCATCCAATCCCTTCCCTTCCTTCGTGGTTAAACTTGATGGTCTTTTTTCAACCGTATAAACTATGATACTAAAACTATGATCCTATGAATTTTTTGTCGTTGATGTAAACATTTCTGCACTGGGGTGTTCTAGTGCACATTCGGACCTTGGCACCACATGTTAAAGTACGAGCAGAAGTGTGTTGACCACCAAGGTTAAAAGGTGGCAATAAAAAGCCAGCCAGCCCTGAATCTAGTATATAGCTAGCAGCCCCTGCCTCCAGTTACAGCCAGAGCCCCTGCCTGCAGTGTACACCAGAAGCCTCTGACCACCAGTATATGCCAGCAGCCCCGGCTTCTAGTATTATAGCCAGCGCCACTGCCTCCAAGTAGATATCCAGCAGCCCCTGGCCCGAACAAGGGAGTATATTGCCAGCATCCCCTTCTCTCTAGTAGATAGTATCCCCTGCTTTAGTATATGCCAGCAGCCTCTGCCTCCAGTAGATGCCAGAAGGCTCTGCATCAGTTATATAGCCAGCAGCTTCCTGCCCACCAGTATATTGCCAGCCCTGTCCTCTAGATATAGCCAGTAGCCCCTAACCAATTATTGCCAGCAGCCCCTGCGCCCACCCAAGTATATAGCAGCAGCCGCTGCCCTTCAGCATATAGCCGGCTAGCCCCTGCTCCAGTATATAGTCAGGTCAGCCCCTGCTTAAGTATTAGTCAGCAACCCCTGCTCTCAGATATAAGCAAAAGCCCCTTCCAGGAGTATAAGCCAGAAGCCTATGCCCCCAGTGATAGCCAGCAGCACATCCCCCTAGTTATATAACCAGCAGCCCCTGCTCCAGATATAGTCAGAAGCTCTGCATTCAGTTCTATAACAGCCATCTAGCCCACTCCTGAGTATATAACCAGCAGCCCTGTATTTTATAGTGTAAGCCAAACTTTGCAGTTTTACACTAATTATTTTGTAAGATTTGAGCACTTTGGTAATAGTAATAGCTATACTATTCATGAGTAAAAATCAACATTCAATAATATGCTCATCCAAAAGGATTTGGAACCGTAATCAGCTAGAAGCTCTGCAAATGCAGGGCTGGCAACTCAGTGGACCATTTGCTAATAGGCCTTTGATATAACTGTATAATATAAATACATTGCCTGCACTTGCACTGCATTTTCCATTCCCTCACCACCAAATGAATGTGGAATTCAGCAGGAAATCTTATTCCAGGCACAGTTGGAGGTAAGGAAAAAGGTAAATCCCTCCATTGATCCAGAAGCCGGCCACTCTGGTTGGGATGTCAGCAGACCAAGTGAATCAAATTAACCACACATAGGGGGTAATTATCTTTAGTTCAAAGACAGTTGTGCGGGTTTATTTGCAAGTTTAGGGGTTTTGAATTGTTTAACCCCTTGTTACCAAGGGTCATGGTGCTTAGTGTCCAAGGTAAATTTTTGCAGGTTCTGTTCTGCTCTTATTTAAATGACCACTATCTTTTGAACCACTTGTACTTTCATTTTTAAAAGAATTGCTACTCATTGTTATACTTTAGAAGGACAAATAAATTAAAAGATAAAAATCAGTGCTTTTTTGTCATTTTTCCTTTGAAACTTTTTTTACATTAAGCTTGTAAAATCTTTACTGAAATATGTATAAATACTACAATGTGATCCATCATCATGTTCTATGCTCAGAGACAGGGGCAGAGGGTACATGTAATTTTGGAAAGTCCTTCTGCAGGCTTCATAGCTTCCTGGCGTAGCTGACAGGCTGGCGTGCGCTGGAGTGGAAGGAGTATGGCCTTAATTCACATCCTCATATCTCTGCACCCTGGCCACCTAGAACCCACAAGAGGAGAAATCTCCTTTAACCCCTCTGTGCACCCCTATGTACTAAACATTGTGGTACTGGGTGGGTAGGGAGAGAGCTCATAGTCGAACTCTATCCAAACAAGTAGGCTGCAGCATTTAACCTGTGCCAGAGTTGTCCCTAACAGAGTATAGCACCTAACAAAGTTTGTCGGTGCCGCTGTTTGAAATCTTGGAGGGCCAACGGCACCCCTGTCAGGTTCCGGGATCTCAAGGACCCTTTGTGGAGGTGGACTAGCCGACACCTGGGAATGGCATTCTAAGTGACCTGGTCTTCACTTGGTCTGGATTGCTGCGGTAAGGTGCCACTGCCAACAAGGTCGTTCCAAGGTGTGCTAGTCCGTGGTGGCAGCCAAGATTGAGGTGGTGGTAACTTTGCAGGTTAACAGTCTCGTTGTCAGCCTCAAGCAGCAGTCAGGGCAGGCAGGGCAGCAGAGGTTGCAAGAAGTCAAAAGTCCATGCCGGGGCCAACAGGGGAGGGTAAGGCAGATGGAACGGGAACTAGGAAAACGAACGACAAGAGCCACAGGAACACGGAACACTCTACATGGAACACGGGAACATGGGAAAACACACAGGAGCAGGGAACAGGAGGCAGGAGCAGGAACGCAGGAACAGGAACACAGGAACAGGAAAGCGGAAAAGGAAAAGGACGCAGGGCCAGGGAACGCAGGAACAGGTCCTGGCATGAAGTCAAAGATCCAGCAGGGAATGATGGGAGCCGCCAGATTAAATAGAAACCCGGAAGTGGGCAGCACCAATCAGTGGCATGCTGCCCTTTCAATTTATGAGTTCGCGCTTGCGCACACTAGAGGAGCGGGGACACGCGCAGCTTAGCCGGGAGGAGAGCAGGATCGTGGTGAGGTAAGTGAGGGCCAGGGGCACCCGCAAACGCCATTGGATCGCTAGGGGCAACCAGACAGTACCCCCCCTTCGCCTTGGAGAAAGCAATGGTTCAGAAAGAATTTCTATAGCTCCAGGATCTCTCCTCGGGCCTGAACCCCTTCCAGTCTACAAGGACGAACCGCTTACCCGCTCCACTGTATTCATGTTTCATGACTTCTTAACCTCATAGAATCGGGGAGTCAGCATCAGGAGCCGAAGAAGGAGGATTGCTGAGAGAAGCGATTCACATTTCAAAAACTACAGAGTTCGGGATGCGCATGGATGGAGGGAGGGAGGCGGAAGGAGGTTTTAGGGTGGCCACATGTTGGTGTGGGTTGATGCTCTTGTTGACTTCAACAGTGCTGAGGAAGCAGGGGCCAAGCTTTAGCTTGGATCTTCAGCCGTAAATATTGGAAGATAAACCCACACCTTGTCACCCGAGGAAGACAGGAGGAGGACGCAGCTTCTTGTCAGCCGGTGAGTCTTGATGTTCGACTGAAGGAGTAAGCAGAAGAAAAAGTCCAGATTGCAGCTGGTTACACAAGGAACGCCAGAAATGGGACAAAATAGACCCCTCAGTCCAGACACGAGGGCCAGCGGAAAAATCCATGCAGCCGGAAAGAAGTTTGAAGAACAAATTGGCAGCCGAGGAGAAGACGGGAGATCTGGGAAGGGGAACAAAATGGGACTCTTGGTGAAAACTGGGCCAATAAGCACCCAGATGACGTATTGCCGAGAGAGGAGAAGCAAATCATAATAAGTCCATTGCCAGTGGGGACTGGGTATGCAGCAATGGAAGTACGTAAAAAGTCCAGTTTGATTTGAGATAAGAGGGCTTTGTAACGGGCACAGGAGGAGAAAAAGATCCCACAAATCCTGAACATCTTTGAATAGATATATGGGGCCACCAGAAAAATAGTAGCGGGAGATTGAGGCACTGGATGTGCTCCCTGGGTGCCAGCAAAACACGAAGATGCCACCCAGACAGAATCCTCTTCCAGAGAGCAGGTATGACGTACATCTTGCCGGGGAGTAGCTGCCCGACGATCCCGGAAGCTGCAACAACGAGTTGTTCAGGAGAGACTGGCTTTCTCAACAAAATCCGAACGCACGGAAACACTGCATCAGCCTGTCTTTCTTGTCAGCAGGACGGAAGAAGTGAATCAACAGGGTTAAAGCGTTGAGAAAAACAGGACCAAGGGGCTTGCCTGGGACTCAAGCGCTGGTTTATGTCATGGGGGTACAGCGGTTTGGTGGTCTGTGTACACACACAGGATGGAAGGGAGCTCCTCAGTAGATTACCGCCCCCATTCCTCGCCTGAGCAAGTTGATTTCTAACAGTTCTCTGTCGCGAAATGGAATTAATTTCTCTCGCGGAAGCAAAAGTCCTAGAAAAGAAGCAACAGGTGAGAGAGTTCGGCCATTAGGCACTTTCTGGGTGAAGCACAGCCTCTCCTAGGGAGGATGCATCCAGCTTAAGATGGAAAGGTTCTTAAGTGAGAACAGGAGCCGAGGCAAAAGTGGATTCAATCTGGAGAATGCCTCTGTTAGCCACAGGGGGCGGTATGAGGATTGGCACCTTCTGGTAAAGCTACGATGGAAACACCAGAGTGGAAATAATGCAGAAATAAAAATGCCGATATAAGAGTTGCGAACCCAGGAACCTTGATGTTGCCACTGTAAGTAGAACTGCAGACAGTTTATAAGGATCCATCCTAGAGGCCTTCCGTCTGAAATTAATATAACCGCCACGGAATGGGAGGGTGCATTGGTTGAAAAGCTTCTTAGCATAGAGAAGGTTGGCTGGAGTCGCTAAGAAATTGCCGTACGTTGTGACTGAGTGTCTTGAGGTCAGGAGGAGAGAAGACCAAGAGATCGTCGCGGTAAACCATGGACATTAAAAGAGTACAGCAGATCCCTGAAATGTCATCACAAACTCCTGGAGACTGCAGGGAATTACATAGTCCAATTGGCATCACTAGTATTCAAAGTGGCCATCACAGGTGTTAAACGCCAGGTTTCCACTCGTCAACCTTGCCGCATCACCTTGAGATATTAAGCACCACGGAGAGATCCAGCTTGGAATGGAGAACACCCTGAAACAGCACATTCGATCAAAGGTTTGTAATCAACAGCCGGGGGTACCCTTTTTTATGGTGACTTTGTCATCCGCAATACTCTATTCAGGGACGCAAGGAGAAAGGAGCCGTCCTTCTTGGTGACAAAGAAGAATTTTTCCCCTTTTGTGACAGCTGGAGGAGGAGGGACTTTAGTATGAAACATCTATGGGTTCTCACTTGATGTTACTCGGGAATAGCAGCCATCTCAGGACAGACGGAGGTAGACAAACCTCTGGGGGAGAGGGGGGAACCTGGAAGGAGATCCACAGGGGCAATCATAGGGGAACAGTGCGGTGGTGGCACAGTCTCTGCTTGTTTTATGGGAAAAAAGGAAAAAAAAACACCTGCACAGTCTCGGTATAGGAACGGGGCAGCCACTCCAGAGACTTCTTTGAGATACCGAAGAAGTCAGGATGGGTAGAGGTGTCACCATGCGCGGCAAAGCTGGCATTCTGGACCCCAACGCAGGGATCTCCCCATCTTCCAGTGAGGACCAGGCATGACGTTACAGCCATGGGGAGACCCAGGAGGACAGGTGAAGGGAGTCATGTGCGCACTTAGAATACAGATCTCTTTTGGGAAAGTACTCCCACTTTGAAGACTGACGGGTTCAGTCGGGTACCGGACCGGGACGGAAGGAAGCTGACCGCTGACGGGGAAGATGCACAAGAGGTTGACTGGAGAGGAACCACCGAATGTGAGTTGGGAGGAGACCAAAGTGACATCCACAAAGTGGCCTGCAGACCAGATCTTGAACGCAGAGACTTGCACAGGAGTGCTGTAGGTACCAACAATGAGAAGCACAGGAACTGTCAGGTGTGAGGGAACTTCACACATTTACCGAGAAGCCATAGGTGCTTTAGATTTCCAGGACCCCGTTGGGGAATGAACAGGATGAGACCACTATGAAAGCGTGGGACTGGCAAAGTCCAATCCTGGGTCCCGCAACGTGAGGTTAAGGCAGATGGGAGAGGGGTACTCAGGAACACAGGAACACACAGGACACGGGAACACTGGACCACAGGAGCACGGACACAGGAATGCAGGAGAACAGGAACGCAGGAACATGAATATCGCAGGAAGGCTATCACAATGGCATTGAAGATGGAAAGAAGGATTCGGTGGGGATTGATGGGAGCTGCGGAATAATAGAAAAAACTGGATCAACCAGCGCCAGTCGGATGCCCTTTAATTTCCGAGTTGCCGGGAACGGTTGCTCTAGAGAGCAGGGACGTGGCAAGGCATAGGCCAGGAGGAGAGCCAAGATCATGGAGGACTTAAGGGAGGGAAGGGGGCACCGCAACGCCACAGGAGAGGAGCAGGGTGTGTGCCCGCCATCTGTGACAGGATCGAATGCACCCGTGCAACCCCTGGTGATGTTTAAAGGAGCCCGATAGGCTGCCGTGGACTCCAGGGTACCCTCGAGGGATAAATAATAGTAAAAAATAAAAGATATATATATTTTTTTTTTAAAGTACCCAGTTTAAATCACCCACCTTTTCTAGAAACACATACAAAAAATAAACAGTAAAAAAATAAATAAACAGGTATTGCTACTCCCTAAAATGCCGTTTATCAAAATATAAAATTTACAGGGGTTAACCCCTACGCACACAGGACGATTGTAGTACGTCCCTGCGGGACAGATTACTTCTGTACGTCCCGCGCTTGTACTGGCTCACCAAACGGAGCAGGACACCAGAAGCACGGACTGTCAGCGTCTATTACAGCTGACACCACGTTCTAACACTCGCAATTGGAGCCGGCTGTAATGCGAGTAGCTAACCCCTGAAACGCTGCCGGTTAATAAGATGACAGCAGCGTGTAATGTTCTTCCACCCTGGATTGGATCCCCTGGCCGCTTGCCGGGGTCCTTAGAGGGTCTGCCAAAGGTGGCCCGGGGCTGCCCGGATCTCCCTGCAGACCCCTGCCGGGGTCTGACTCTTTTTAAAACTTACATTAATTAAATTGTATGAAATGCAATCTGCATGTCTCAGACAGTTACACTGCTCTGCAATGAATTAGTATTGTTAGAGCAGGTATGACTGGAACCAGCGATCAGAGCAGTTTGTATTAAATACGTTAAAAAGAGTTATAAAAAGTAAAAGTTCATACATTGGAAAAATAAAAACTTAATGAATAAAAATATAACCCCTGAAGTGTCACTTCCCATAAAAACATTTAATTAAAGTTAGGAAAACACAAAATAAACAAATACACATATTGGTATTGTTGCATCTGTAAACAACGGTATAATAGAAATAGGAATTGTTACTGGACCGCATTGGTAAAATCAGGGGAAAAAAAACAAAATAAAAGTTCCTACAACAAAAAGTAATTTTTTTGAATCATAACCTGGTGTAAAAAAGTTATGCAGTCCAAAATAACACCACTAAAAAGATCAAGTGTAAAAAAGAAAGGCACCCCAAATTCTAAGAATCATAACTTCTTCTAGTAAAATATGTGGAATCTTCAAAAAACTCAACATAAAGCAGAGATTTGGGGAGGGAAAGTAAGGTTTAATTTATTTGGGTGCCATTACTATATGATTCAAGAGTAGAGAATTTAGAACTGTGAAAAGAAAGAATTTTTCCAATTTTTTTCTTAACTAAACATAAAAGATTCATCCAAATTCTAATCTAATTAAAGTAGAATGTGTAATGAGAAACAATCTCCAAAAAAATCCACATGGATACTCTTATAGCGTTCCAAACTATAGCACTTTATAGTGTCACAGGGAAAGAGGGAAGAATTGAAAAATGGGGCCCCGGGGCGTCCTAAAGGCCAAATAGGCAGAGTCACTGGAAGGGGTTAAATTGTTATGCAATATAAGAACTCAATGAACTTGGAACAGTTTACTAACAAATGATCAGTGGTTCTCGTTTGACGGTTCAGTAAACTTATAGCTCTCATTAAAAACCCTGTGGGTCTGTGTAATGATTTTGTTCGAGCACAGTTTTCTACATATTAACCTTCCAAAATAAAGGGAGAGTCATCCATCAAGCCATTACATCCGTTTACGTGGAAAAAGTGCTAGCTGCTGGTAGAGAGCTGCCGTATGTGTGGTATATGTGATAGTGTATACACAGGCAGCTCTGTTCAAAGTCTTTGTCAAGTTGAAAAATTTAACGATTCAGGCAATGGATTCCCATAACTGGAGATTGAAGACAATTTGTTCTTAAAAAAAAAAACAGAAGCTGGCTCTTAAGAAAGAAAACATAATCCAGACATGCCTGGGACGGGACAAAAATACCACAACACCGAGGCAGAATATGAAACCTAAAGATTGCAGACGATTTTGTTTATACATGTGTATCGATTTATTGCCACTAGAATAATAAAGCCTCGACCTACATTTTTAAAAAAAAAAGCAGACAGACTATCTTAATAATCTTTCTGTCATTATTCAGCTTACTTACTTTTTCATTCCAGTTTCTCAGTTGGTTGTTTTAAATAAGCATAATAAAAACAGTTTAGTGGAATGCAATAATATCAAGTTTGTTCAGTTGTACTAAAACTGTCCCAACAACATGATGGTTTCAGTGTTGCTTTGCATGTGTCGCTTCCCCGCTTAGGTCCACAGGGGTTCCTCTTCTTCTTCATGGTGTAGGAAGGCATTATCTTGCGACACAAATTGAATCTTAATTCCAGCAGGCAGCTCGTCGGGAATTAGTCGGATTCATCCGACGCCGGGGCCCCCCCCCCCCCACCCTGATTTTGTGGCGATGAAAGCCGGGCAGCTGCATCAAAATACGAACGCGTTGCAACACCAATCCAGTTAAAAACCTGCACAGATGGTGCAATTCCCAAAAATGCCAGATAACATACGATTGGAAGTGTTGATCGTGACACTTAGAAAATAAGCCCCATGGTGTGGTTAAGTATTAGGACAAAATCGTTAATCGGTTGACCACAATTCCATGGGGAATAAAGAACACTCACCAGCGTACGAAGGTAGGAGGCCGGAGCAGAAGGTACCGCCACTGCTGCCACCCCAAGTGAACAGAATGGACATTCTGGCTTACAATAAATACATGGGTGGGTTTCATCTGTTCAGATCAGGGTGCGAAGCGGT
Organism: Engystomops pustulosus; assembly: GCA_019512145.1. Taxonomy (NCBI): domain Eukaryota; kingdom Metazoa; phylum Chordata; class Amphibia; order Anura; family Leptodactylidae; genus Engystomops; species Engystomops pustulosus. Next base: position 57,351 of record WNYA01001265.1, on the reverse strand, counting down.
AAAGCGCCCGACAGAAACAAAAACAACAATACGACTGGTCGTGTAAATTGTACTGATTAATTGCTGTAAAACTCTCGTGCTGCTGTTCACAAGAGTGCAGGTGTCGTAGCGTGCTGGGAGTAGTGGCTAGATTGTACCGCGTATAGTTGTAAAACCGTGGAGAAGCAGAAGAAGAAGTGAAGAAATCCGGCCGTACTTGTGAGGAGTAAAAGCGGAGTATTATCTGATGGTGAGAGCTTTGACGAGGAGTACTAGTTTCTCCTCCGACAATTGATGTTAGCCATGAACAGAAAATTCCCGCATTTATACACCACAGTGTGTATGACTGATGGTGGAGGCAAAGTGTTGTTAGCCGCAGGGAATTAGAAGCAGGACCTCCCACCTGCCGTCAGAGGTAGGAATGTCATTAATACCACATAACTTTATGTCGGCGGAGGGGAAAGCATTCCAGAGAATCCATCAGCGCATGAAACTCGCACCGCTCTGTAGTTTACAATGAAAGGAAGATTCCAAGAATAGCTGCAGCATTTCCTAAGAGAGGGACCTACACTATGGGAGATCTGCAGATCACTGTATATATGGGACATAATAAGACAAGAGGAAAGGAAAGAATCCGAGAGATAAATTACCTGAGGAGATTCAGCACCTTGAACAAAAGGTCTTACAAATTCTGCAGCCTTCCTGGACCCCCGACCGCTTGATAATATCCTCTGCTGATTCATGCCGGTGGATAAAATGTTGTGAATTTCTGTTTCCGGCATAACCTCATGTCTGGAGGAAGAACATCAGTTTAGCCATCGAAAGGTATAGCCTGAAGACAGGGCTCATGTCAATGGATTAGAATATGTCCGCACGACTGTTTGCCAGGAAAACATTCCTCAAGTCTGGCGTACTGAAGGAAAAAAAGGCAAAGCAGTAATGTTCCAAAAGGGTGCTAGGAAGGAAATATAACTACTATAAGTCACTGATTAGACCTGTGAAATCCAAATGTCAAAGAGTTTAGCAGGGTCCCAGGTATTATTACATCATCACTACACAGTCATATTACAAACCAACCCTATTGTGGTGTGAAATTCATTCAGTAAAAGGAATTAATTTTAACAACTGTTAGGTCAAAAAGCCTCACCATCCCCCTCGGTTGTATTCATGGGGAATGTAGTTGCAACAACAGGGTCACTTTTTGGTTTTATTTTATTATTTAAGGTTGTGGCTATTTACACTCTAAGGCCTTGGATTTGCTAGTACTTACTTTTTAATTATCAAAGTATGTATTATATTATTTCCAAGTGTTTATCAATTCCAGAGGCCTGTTGTATTTTCCGGCTAGCGGTATTTCATTATTTCGGGTCTTTCTCACATTAGGAAACATGGCTATCCTACTCAAGAGGACTGAACAATTTCACCAGTGGCCCAAGCTGGGTTCAACATGGGGCAGCACAAACTTTCCAGAGATTTTAATAGCAATTCAATTTGGGCATCCATTGACATCATATTTGAAAACCACTTGTATGTTCAAAATGCGTAGAATTAATCTTGTATTGTACATAACACCATATATTACACCTTCTTAATTTCTCAGAGGTGTTGCGTCAAAAATTCGGGTCACCTTTTCAGGTGCGAATCCTTTTTATACCCTTAGGTCGAAATCAAAGGAATCCTGACACATGTAAAGGAATCTGTGCAAATTGGCTTCTAAAAGGCCCACGTCAACATGTTCCCTGCGGAGCACTACCCACACCATCATAACATCGTTATGTGAAGGTGGGGCGCAATTCTACACTAGGAGAAATAGTTTTACACATTTGGGAGGTTGTTTGATCTTTTATCCCTTGTGGCCTTACAAAAATTGGGTGAGTATAAAGGTGGGTCCAGTACTTTTCAGGGGAAAATTTCTTTAACCTTTTTCCTTTTTGGGCCTAATTGAATCACCAGTTGGTGCCAAAAATACACACAAATGACAAGCCTTAGTCTGAAATGTAGGTCCAAGGGGTGTACTGTTTCTAAATGGTGTCTTTTTGGTGCTCTCTCTAAACATGAAATAAAATGCATTTTTCCTTTTTAACCATTGTTGAAGGTGTCATTTTTAGTATTTCAAAATAACATATTTTTAAATAAAATTACATTTCTGTAATTCACTTCCATTTATTTTTCACCTAATGAAAACGCTCATGGGTTTAAGAAAACTCGAAAGGGTGATTGAGTTGAATATTTTGAAAATTGCCGTTTTAAAATGGTGTCATTGTTGTGGGGGTTTTCTGTTTTTCCCATGGGTAATAATCGGACTATAAAGTCACGTCCAAACAAATAAGTACCCGGATATACTCGATCGATATAAGCCGAGTTGTTCAGCACAAAAAATGTTTGGCTGGGAAAAAAGTCCACGCGTCTGATCCGAGTCTTCTATTACAAAAAAAAAATTTACCCATTAAAAAAAAATAACTTTAATTACTCACCCTCCAATTGTCAGCGCGGCTCCCCCAGGGACGTGGGGGCAGGCCCTGCTGTATACTACTAGGGACTGTGGTATACTACTAGGGGCCTAGCTGTATACTAAGAGGGGCTGGCTGATACTACTAGGGGCTGCTATATGTACTAGGGGCTGCTGAGTACTACTAGGGGTGCTGGTAATAATAGGGGCTGCGTATACTACTAGGGGTGCTGTATATACTAGGGGCGGCTGTTGTATTACTACTAGGGGCTGGGTATACTAATTCGGAGCTTCGGTATAAACTAGGGGCCTGCTGATATACGACTAGGGGCTTGATGTATACTACTAGGGGCTGCTGAATACTACTCGGGGCGTGCTGTATACTATAGGGCGCTGAATACTACTAGGGGCTGATAGTTTACTACTAGGGCTTGCTGTATACTACTAGGGGCTGCCTGAAACTACTAGGGCTTGCTGTATACTACTTGGGGTTGCTGGATTATTACTAGGGCGGCTGGTATACTAATAGTAGTGTACAGCCAGACCCTAGTATATGTCAAGCAGCCCTAGTAGTAGTCAGCAGCACTAGTAGTATTCAGAAGCCTCCTAGTAGTATACAGAGCCGCCCTAGTAGTTAGTAGAACAGCAAAGCCTCTAGTAAATACAGCAACCCCAAGTAGTATGCAGCCAGCCCTTAGTAGGTATACAGCAAGCCCCTAGGAGATAACAGCAGCCCTACCGTGAGGTATACAGCAGCCCCTGAGTAGCATAGAGCAGCCCCAATTTAATCCGCCTACCATTTACGTTTTATCTTGTACCTTTTAAACCCTCGTTCCTCGGTACCCTGCGTTCCTGCCGGCCGCGGCTCGGGGCCGGAGCTACTGCGCATGAGCAGAAGCCGCCGATGCCGGGGAGGACTGGAAGAGGGCAGCAGGGTACGAGGAGCTGCGCAACGAAGATACAAATGGTAGGCGTGATAAGTAAGTAAAGTGGCTACTGGGGCGTGAAGTAGACGAGTCTAGTAGACTTCATGTCCGGCTACTCCACGCACCCCCAGTAGCCGCATAAAAAAAAAATTAAATATGCCTTGCAATAAGTTTTTATTAACACGATAGCCGGGACGTGAGGATTACCCAAACAAGGGCTATCCTCACGTCCCATTCATTCCACCTACCACCCTTTACCTTATAGGTACAATCGGGGGGTGGTAGGTTCCCTCTAGGAAATAGGTTGGTTTAGAGAATTTAAAGGGATTTTGTATGTATGATTCTTGTGACAATTGTTGGTAGGTTTCCGTCGACACAAATCGAGGGGGGGGCCTTCGGATAATCCGACGGATTCGGGCAATGTGCAGGATTTTACATTGCAAAATTGTTGTCGCACTGACACAGAACACACATACACCGGAAGAAGAAGGTGAAACTCCGGCGGACCCTCAGCGGACCCGAGCAGGGGGGATTGCGCGGGACTTTAATCTTCGTCGGTACCCGCCAGGATCGGATTAGAGACAGGACACCGGGGTAGTCATGTTGCCCCAACATGTCACATGAGGCTTACACGCTAGCATTCCATAGTTGGGACCTTTTTTAAATGGGGTATTAAGACCATTCACAGGAATTGATTCACCTTTAGGACCATAAGCCTTCAAAGTTTATGTTCACCTGAAAACGTTTGGGGTATGGCTTGTTGATGTTGTGGGACTTTGAGAACCGTTTACCATAAATTTTAAATGGATTAGTGGGTAGATAGAGTTGTCATAACAAAAACAAGAACCAAAACAACCATTTGGGGCTCCAAAGATGTTTACCCATTTAAACAACTCTCGCAGCAGAGACTGCACCGAGTGGGGGTGAATACAATAGTTCGGAAATATCGTTACCAGCCGAGATGAAAATACAATAGAAAATCAGGTGTGCACCGCACCAAATTTCATTTTTGCTCTATGTTTGGACCCGGACTGGTGTGCAATTATTCTGGGATGTTGATGGAGGGGGGGTTGTTCTTTCGTGGAAGATGGTATCTAACATAGGTAGCCCATTTCTTCAGTGAGATTTGAATCCCCTTCCACCGATCGACCACGGAGACGTGCCGTTTTGTGAGATCAACATTTTTTTAGGAAATCCCCAGTTGTATTGTAGCTGTGTTTCTGAGTTGTAGCTGTAATTAGCTGTCTATAAGTCGGAGAGTGTGTCGCAGCCGATAAGGTCGGTTTATAGATCGCTATAATTGAAAAGGGTAGGAAGATTTCATTGTTTTCTGGTGTGGTTCTAATTTCTAAGGTCTATGATCGTTGAAAAAGTGGATCACGCCCAAATACATCTTGGGAGTGTACTCACTTAGTGCTTAAGGAGTGGACGTCTATGTGCACAGTCAATACTCATGTATGGTCCATAAAGTCAGGAAGCATCAGGTTTCATAAACGCTGAATGGGGGTTCATTTCTATGGTGGGACGATTTGATGGGATTACACCGAAATTTCAAAATTGTTCGACGTGACCGTTCCTTAGGTCAGCCAGTTTAGCAGGGATTGTTGGACTCTTAATCCAGCTTAAAAGGATCGTTCTATCACAGTGATGTTCAACCTTTTTGGAGCCGCGGCACATTTTTTAGCGTAGAAAATCATGGGGCACACCACCAATCCCAACAGAGCACAAAAGACACGACAACAGTCATAAAAAGGCTCCATTTACTAAGAAAAAACCCTAGCGGCCATCCCTTTACTAAGTAAAAGACGCCTAGCGGCCTCCATTGATAAGAAGAAGCCCCTGCGGCTCCTTTACTAAGGAAGAGACCCTAGCTGCCTTACATATATACAATCATAACCTTATAACTTGACAATTGAGAGTCTACACGTACCTCACTCCTAATGGCGATCCCGCCATTTCTTAGCACAGCACCGTGGCCTCTGGTCACATGATTACGGACCTGACGTAGTCGTTGTCAGTCCCGGGCACTAGGGGCCGAGAGGTGCAGGAGTACAGAAGATGGGCGGACGCCGACGAGGGATTGTAGAGTAAGGTGGGCAGAGTATGATTAGATAGAAACCAGAATAATATAGGTTGGTGGTGGCGGCGGCACCTCCTCTTTTCTCAGTTCACAAGGGGAATCATAGTTTGGGGAATTTTTCCCACGGGCATATACTCAACAGTGTGCGGAATTTACTAGGTGTCACTGACACACAGGTGAAAAGCAAGGGGATCAGTATTCTGGAATGGATCTTCCTCTTCCTTCCACATTCTTGTCTGCTCCCAGGCAGCTTGGGGGCAGCAATATTAGTCCGCATCTGTCTCCATACATGAGCATATTTTTCAAGAACCGGAGTTTGTGTCTTATCCGGACGATGGTAAAAGGCATCGAGAGAGGAGAGTCACTGAGAACGCTCCAGGTCTTATAGTTTAGAAATGAAGGTTGCTTCGTCACCCTGATTCCCATTGTGTAGTTGGGATTAGAGATGAGCGAGCACTAAAATGCTCGAGTGCTCGTTATTCGAGACGAACTTTTCCAGATGCTCGAGTGCTCGTCTCGAATAACGAGCCCCATTGAAGTCAATGGGAGACTCGAGCATTTTTCAAAGGGACCATGGTTCGGGAATAAAATGTGTTAATTAATTGAAAAAGAATGTCTTCTGATAAGTTAGCAGATGTATACGACTCCTAACCCTAACCCTATAACCCTAACCCTAACCCTAACCCTAAACCCTAACCCTAACCCCTAAACCCTAACCCTAACCCTAACCCTAACCCTAACCCTACCCTAACCCTAACCCTAACCCTAACCCCTACCCTAACCCTAACCCCTAATTTAAAAACCCTAACCCTAAACCCTAACCCTAACCCTAACCCCTACCCAACCCTAAACCTAACCCTAACCCTAACCCTACCCAACCCTAACCCTAACCCTAACCTAACCCTGAACCCTAACCCTACACCTACTAACGCCAACCCAACCCTAACCCCTACCCTAACCCTACACCCTAAACCCCTAACTAACCCTACCCCTCATCTACCCCAAACCCTAACCCTACCCTCAACCCTAAACCCTCCTAACCCAACCCGAACCCAACCCTCAACCCTAAACCCTCCCCCTACCCTCCCCCCGCCTCACGCCCTACACCCTACCCCTCCAACCCCCCAACCCCCTCCCCCGAACGCCCTAACCCTCAACCCTAACCCTAAGCCAGATTTTACAATTTTCTTAACCCTTACACTTCCATCTCCACCGGTAATTAAAACTTTTCACAACTATCTGTTGAATCTGGCTCTTTCTTTTTAACATGGATGACATTCTAAGTGTTGTCTGGTATAATATAGTTATGTTCCAAGTTCAACATTTTACACTCAACACAAAATGAATCTCCATTCCGTTGTAAACAAGTATTTTTTATTTTAATGAATAACAGAGGCCTCCACCAATGATCCGCTTTTGATGTTGATAAAGGAATGTAAGGCATTTTCTAAATGTGGAGTAAATTTGTCATTTTCTCTAATTATGTTGCTTTGAATTAATTGTATACTTGTTTGGAGGACATATGAAGGATATATACTCTTTCAGTTCCAGACATACAACACAAACATTCATTTTCAACTCTTTGTGTGAGGACTGGAGAATCGGTTATTTTCACGTACTCCTGCAGTAAGTGAACTGTTAATGCCCGGGAAACTGATTAATACAGATGTGGGCATGATGACTTTCTTTCATGTAACAAAGCTGCTGGCCCTCTCTAACTTATGCATCTCAAGGTTACCTTGTCCCTTTAGATCTTTCAGCAGGTTTTCAAACAACTGGACTCATGTCGGAGAGCAAAGGTGGCATTGATTTATACCACACGACACAATAGTTTATTGAAGTGCCACAACTATCACTGGCTGATATATCTGACCAATCAGTACAACACCAATAGCACAAATTTTCTGATCTAAATGATCCCCTTTAAAAGAGGCCCTAAAAATAATATCACATTAACCAAATTTATGTCCAAGTGGGGAGTGTTGTGAAGAATAATAAGCACTTGTGACATAAAAATCTCCCCCTGTAAAATTGTAAAAAAAAACGGAAAAAATCAGGGCCAAGCCAAGGGAAAAATTAAAAGAGCCCCCCCCAATTACAAAAAATGGGCTACTGCTATGGGTTCACACACCGACAATAAAACTTAGCAGCAGTAACTTATATCCAACAGAAAAATGTCCTTCCTGTAAACATACTGTACGTATAAATATTATACTGTAACCTAAAATGTATATACCACTAAAAAATGCCCAGCATTATAGGTAGCTCCCCCACCTTTCTCCAGAGTATATAGGTAAGCCCGCGCACAGGCAGCCCAGGTATTATACTCCAGGCCTGAAGTTGTACTTAGGCGATGATTCCTGGGTCAAAGAGATGAGTCTTCTCTAGTACCCAGGCCCCATCACCTAAGCAACAAAGTCGGTGGCCAGGTCGGACAATGTTGCAGGCAGTGGTCATATACTGCATGCGTTTCAGCAATTAGCGCTGTGTGTGTAAAAAGACCATCTCAACGTCCCTGCCAATGCGCGGCAGAGGAGTAGTTGTGATAACCCCTTTTGCCACCCATTGCAGATGTGAGGTAATTGAGCAGCAGTAGATACTGCCTGGATAGGCCGGGGCTAATGATCTGACTGTTAATTTTATCGTCCAATGATATGCCTCAATGCACTTAATTGTGAACTGGAGTGTGGATTGGGGACTGAACCACCACCTGACCAAGGGAGTAACAAACCCCTGGACAGGAGTGACACGCTCTCTTAGGATCCCACTTCTGACAGAGGATCATCATCTCTTAGAGCACATGCTCTTACTACAGGCCTCCTAGCCTCAGCCTCAACTACAATCTAAAGTGTCAGTCTATCTCAGGGCTGATACTGAAGATACTCAGGATTAAAAGCTGCAGCTCCCAGCATTGGACACTTCCATCCCACCTGCCCCTGCATCCAGCTCGGTGAACAGTCTCCTGTGGCCCAGTATCCTACCTCTGGTAAGGAATTGTTTGGCACGTTTGTTATTTTTGCACAACGTTGTCCTTCGTCTGGTCCCTGCTATGGCTGTAACATCAAGGGCGCCTTGATGGGACACATACTACACATAAGGACACATACTACAGTCTCCAAGGGCTGCCCCAGGGAGAATCATTACAACAGCCTCCCCCTCCATATCATTTCTTGCATACACCACCTGCTGAGACCTGCCAGGCTTTAGGGACAGCCCTACTGTCCCCATACCAACACCCGGGACACTAGCGTGCCTAGGCTCACCGCCAGCCACCCGCCACTCCGTATTCTGGGTCCTGGCTCCTCCAGGCCCCAAGAAATGCCGGTAGGGATGTTGCATCGCTGATCCACTTGAGGGCCAGGCGAGGGTTGCGCCCTAGACGGTGTCTACCTCCAACCCTTTCCTCCGGCCCTGGGCCTACACCATTGCGTAATTTAGTTAAAGTGAGTCAATAGAGGTACTAGATTGTCTTAAAATAGTCATGTGGGGATTAGATCTGTCACTACTACTCCTAAATATTTAATGTATCTACAACTTGCAATGGATAGAGAAGACATACGATGAGATAATCGGGACCTAATGGCAGTGTTGACCAAACTTGATCCGTTAGTACTGAGTCCAGTACGCCAAGCAACCTTTGATGATATCCAAACAGGGCCAAGAAGAGTCCAAACAGCCAAGGTTATAGAAACATATCATTAGCATAGAGTGAGACACGCTGCCCCTGTGAAAACCACTGCAATACCGTAGAGGTCCTGATAAGGCCCTGAGCAGTGGCACAATAGCCAGAAAAAGGAGTGTAAAAGGGGACCACCCGGCCTGGTATCTCTGCCTAGTGGGAAAGACCCGAGATATTTCCATTGACTCTAAGTCTAGATCCAGGTCCCAAAATAACAGTTAAATCCAGGATACAAATCCATCCCTGAAGCTATGAGCAGGACCCATAGAAATTCCCACTCACTGCTGTCAAAAGCTTTTTCAGCATAAAGTGAAAGGAACCTCTTCCCTGCGGTAATGGGGCACCCAATCTTCCTAGATTCCCAGGACCAATACAGGCAAGAAACTGTATTTAAACAGATTTGGCATATCCCTACCTTACACAGGGTTTTTATAGTAGCTTTTTCATAATGTGCTGAGTCTATAATGAGGAGCCCTTCTGAGATTTGACCTCCACCTGAGAAGATGGTCCCAACTTTCCCCTAATTAATATCATCTTTTATTACATAGAGCACACAGCTTGCTGACCTCTGTCCCTGTCCCAATTGGGCTCACAATCAATCAACCCTGCCAGTAGAAAACCAACGCAAACACAGAGAGAACATACAAACTCTTTGCATATGTTGACCTGGGACTGGACCCAGCACCCCAGCTCTGCAAGGCTATAGTGGTAAGCACTGAGCCACCGGTTGCCTGCTTCTTAAAAAAAACTTTTTGTGTTCAGCATATGAAAGATGAGCATCTATCATTTTTTGGCTTCAACAAGCATTCACTTTCTGTGGTTTTGGAAACCCTGCTTCTCCAGAGCCTTGGTTAGCTCCCTACTTTGGACTTATGCCTACAGATCCTCTGCTTATAGTGTCCCCTGATAAACCCTTCGAAGCTTGCCTCTCAAAGGCATTGTTTGCCGTACCTGCGTTAAACCTGTGAACTCTTCTAACCTGTGCAGAGTCTGCGCTCTCGATGCTCCCAAGCTGTATCCAAAACGAATTAAGTTTCCTGAAGGAGCCAGTTTTATGCATAGAATCCCCCATCTGCAGACTGCCATGGAAAGTGATGAGAATGTAGATAATCCCCGTTGTAACATAGGTATGATAAAGTAGGCTCCCAGGAGATCACTCCGGGCATTGAATCTATCCTGTGGTCCTGTGATCCATATCCTGTGGGTCCTGTCTTTGGTTTGTTACTTGGTCCATGTCCGTGGTTCGTATCCTGTGGTCCGTGGTCGTGGTCCATATCCTTTGGCCGTATCCTGTGGTCTATATCCTGTGGTCCTGTTCCCATACGACTGTGCTCTCGGCTATGCAGTCGAGGGTTCCAGCCGCATTGGTGACCTCCTGCCTTCCTGTGCTTCTGCCGTGTCCTTCCAGGGTTACAGCCCAGCGTTTTTCTTCACACACCTTCCAGTTTTCCGTGCTCCCATCTTGCATTCCTCTGTCAACTCAGGTTGTGACCGTTTCCTGCATTTGTTACCTTGGCTTCCACTGCGGGTCTCATACCATCCCCCGCGGTGGCCCAGAGGGTCTCCCAGTTCTTCCCAAAGGATTCTCAGATGGTTCGCCCCTCAATTGTGGCAAAACACTACCAACATATCACTTGGAGCCTCTGTGCCAAATGATTCAATGTGCTGTAAAATCAGGTAGCTTTCCTAATCAGGAGAACATTAATTACCCAAACCTGGTAAAACTGCAGATATCCCTCAAAATTTCTGTACTCTTTCGCTGCGAACGTGGATTTAAAATTTATGCCAATTTATAACTCTGCCTCTGGCTCCTTTGCTCTTGGTCTAACACGTGAAGAGACTGCCAAGCACAGGATATACTAGATTGGTTTTAAATGTCCTCGACTACGTGAAAAACACTCCATCTTATCGGCCAGTGTTGGTGTTGGACGCTGAGAAAGTGGTCGACTGCATACATTGTTCGGTGATGGAGTGCACGGGCCTATGTGGATCTATGCTTACAGTAATAAAACCTATATTCTGGTCCCACAGCGAGGATGTTTGGAATTGGGTGTTGTCAGAAAGCCTCGGTATCTCCACAATACTGTCACCCATTTAATACTTAACTCTCAATGGAACCACTTGCACAGGCCCTGAGAACATCAGCCCAAATCAAGGCATCATGGGGACTGCACTCATGTTATTTCTCTGTGTGCCGACTACTCATACTTAGTCTGAAAGACCCAGATAAATCTTTGGAAGCTTGTTAGATATGATAAAGAGCGTTTAGTAGGGTGTCGCTATATAACTTAAGAACACATAATCTCAAGCCTTACCTATACATCTTAATGCGGAGGACATCCTAATCTAAAAAGAAATATAATTTTGAGTGACAAAAAACAAAATTGCTACTTAGAATCATTTAATACATTGTAAAAACATAAATTATCCTGATACAGTCTATAAATGAGGAATGCTGACGTAGCTAATATTGAGGCACCATAGAGTCCATTGTCTCATAATAGGAAATCTGAGTGCAAGTTCTTGGTGAAGATCCTCCCAAGGGACGTCTCAATTTCAGACAGATGGCGATTTATGCAAGGTCCAAGACTTACTGGTACAACAGCACAAACGAACTCCATGTCACTACACTTGACATTGCTGCAGCAGTTATCCCAAATTTGAATTTACTAAACGTCATATAAGGGCATACAGTCCATAGGCCAAGCTCTTGCATCTTCTGTGATAGAGAATTACAATACATTGAGCCTACAGCATCTAGTTAGACCCTTACAAAGAACAACAGTTTCTCTCTCAGAGATACGAGAGATTGTTTTAGTAAAACGCTGAGGGTGTTACAACTATTCTATAGGCATCTCAAGCTCATCTAATTTCAAAACACTTACCCATATCAAAATGGAAATCTCCATAACAGAATCATATCTCGAATTCATGAGAGGATCTTAATATCCATGGCAGAATACTATTTTTGTAAAATACTAACCATGCCAGTTGTTTAATAACAAGGATATTGACGAATCCTATGGACCCCAACTATAGAGTCGCCCTTTCAATCAAGATATAAATAACCTATAGCTAGAGAAAAGCCCTTGCGTGGGGGAGTGGAGAATTCCAAAATATTGGCATTCGCATTTATTAGGTCCCTACAAATTCCTCCTCTCAAGGGAGGATAATCTCATCTAGGAATGGTCAACAGTTTCAGTTGTAGTTTTTCTTTGTTACTGTTCTTGTTTGATATAGAGATGTATACCCTAGCGGTACGAGTGAGAGGACCTACAATTCTCACTTCAATAATGAGATAAATGTACAAAACCAAACCTGTAGTATAAATAATGTATTTTCTAACTTTTAAAAGTGAGAAGCATAAGGATAAAGAATGTATTGGTTGATGTATAATATTTATCATCTAGATTTGCAAGATTGTGATTTCATACAATTTTATAAAAAACTATTAAAACCAGAAAAGTTATTTTACCTTACCAGACTCCTTGCCAAGCGCATACGGGGTATCCTCCTGTGAGGACTCCTGTTGTTGGCCTGCAGTACCTACCCTCCCTGGGATGCACCATACTCTACTGCAGGAGCTAGACAATGTAAATAAACTTTTATAGTCAGGTTTAAAATCAGGATAGCGTAGGCTATTGGAACCTGTCATTGGCTAAAAATTACAATCCTGGCGCAGATTAACTTAAATATGTAAATGCGACTAACAAAAGTTGTGATGACAATTTCTTCATTTTTTAAATCCCTCAATATTCCCTCACCCCTCTCCCCCCCTTACCAGTGGAAGTTTTGCTTAACTGGACTATATGTTTTCCCTACTTCACTTTGCTACAAAGAAACTTTAGGATATGCTAATAATTCAGGATGGATGAACCATTTCCTTTAGATAGGTTGTAAGGCAGTCCCTTAACATTAATTATCAATTGCTGAAAGTCTTTACATAGCTGCTAGGTGGTCTTCATTGCAAAGTCTCCTTAAGGAGTCTTCTAATTCTGACCTGTCCCCAGTCTCTCATTAAGCCAACCGTTCCCAACACTATCACTTTGAATGCTAAATGCTACCACAATCAGTATTTATGAAAAAGTATAATATTTTGGCTATTATTCTGAATAATTTCATTTTTCAAAATGGCGTCTTTATGCTAATTTCTACTCGTAAGTGCTCAGCACACCCAGTCAACCCACTGCTGTCCAGGGAAACCAACGCATCCAATCCGAGACACTACAACCCTGTATGCAAGGCCTAGGGGGCGAACATCACACTATTACCCTCTATGTAGGATAAAGGTAATATTTCTGGTGTCATTCATTGTTCTGTTCCCTTTTTGACCAGATTGTCTGTTACTTGTAAACCTTAAATGTTATCAGAGCTGAATTTGTATTATAAATGCATTATTAAAGACATTTAAATCCCTTCCTGTGGAATCCAGGATAATGTAATGATAGAAGTCAATGACAAATCTATATCAATTCAACATATTTTTTCTTTCATATGAGACAGATAATGTTGACCAAATTCCATGTAGTTATAATCTTTCCCTGGGATAGAGATGAGCGAGCACTAAATGCTCGAGTGCTCGTTATTGAGACGAACTTTTCCAGATGCTCGAGTGCTCGTCTCGAATAACGAGCCCATTAAGTCAATGGGAGACTCGAGCATTTCGAAGGGACCATGGTTCGGGAATAAAATGTGTTATTTAATTGAAAAAGAAGGTCTTCTGATAGTTAGCGATGTTGCAAACATCTGCAATCTTTCTTCACGGTCCGCGCGTATATTATCTCCCGACAAGTTTGCAGATGTGAAGAACAGTGAGAATAGAATAAAACAGTGAACACGGGATCATTAAGTGAAAAACACAGTGAGAATAGATTACAGATGTTCTGCACACTGCTTACTTGTCGGGGATACGCTTCTCCGGGATCCCTGCTGCTCTTCTTCCACTGAAGTCTCCCCGATGTCTCCGTGCGCTCCCCGATGTCTCCTGCCGCTCCCGATGTCTCCGTGCCCCGATGTCTCCCCATGGCCCCGATGTCTCCGTGCCCCGATGTCTCCGTGCCCCGATGTCTCCTTGCCCCGATGTTCCTCCGTGCCCCGATGTCTCCGTGCCCCGATGTCTCCGTGCCCGATGTCTCCATGCCCCGATGTCTCCGTGCCCTGATTCTCCGTGCGCTCCGTGCCGCTGCCGCTGTCCCCGATGTCTCCGTGCCCCGATGTCTCCGTGGCCCCGATGTCTCCGTGCCGCTCCCCGATGTCTCCGTGCCCCGATGTGTCTCCATGCCCCGATGTGTCTCCGTGCCCGCCATGTCTCCATGCCCCTTATGTCTCCGTGCCCCGTGTCTCCTGCCCCGATGTCTCCGTGCCCGATGTCTCCGTGCCCCGATGGTCCTCCTCCGATGTCTCCCGTGTCCGGTCCTCGTGCCCGTGTCTCCTCGCCCGATCGTCTTCCATGCCCCGATGTCTCCGTGCCCCGATGTCTCCGTGCCCGTCCGTGCGCTGCCCGATGTCTCCGTGCCGCTCCCCGATGTCTCCGTGCCGCCCCCCCCCTCGTCTCCTCCGATGTCCCGTGCCGCTCCTCCCTGATGTCTCCGTGCTGCTCCGATGTCCCGTGCCCAGTGTCCAGTGCGCTCCCCGATGTCCTCCGCGCTGCCCGATGTCTCCGTGCTGCTCCCCGGTGTTCTCTGTGCTGCGCTCCCCCGGTGTCTCTGTGCTGCTCCCCGTTGTCTCTGTCCTGCTCACCGTGTTCTTCATGTGTTCTTCACACATATATATGTTCTTCACATTCTATTTTGTTCGCCCCGTTCCGCGCGTATCTTTCCGACAAGTAAGCAGATTTGGCCGAACATCTGTAATCTATTCTTCACTGTGTTTTTCACTGGTTTTTTTCACTTAAAGTCCTGTGTCCTGTGTTCACTGTTTTTATTCTATCTTCATTGTTCTTCACGTGTTTTTTTTAATTAAATGCTCGATTCGAGCAGGGGAAATACTCGTCTGAGCAACGACCGTTTCGAGTACCACTTAATACTCGACCGAGCATCAGCTCGACGAGTATACTCGCTCATCTCTACTGGGAATGGATCTCTAGCTATGCAAATTAAAAAATTGTCTGTTGTTATTTTCAAGAGCTTGACTTTAATTTCCAGTTGAATAAATAGTAGTGCTGAAGATTCAATGACTTTTTAATAAAACATAAGCCTTACATAGCCCAAAACAGACACAAGTCCATCAAGTCCAACCCACATTTGTTCCAGAGGAAAAGCCTTTAGAAATCTTCACGTATTTGTTGCTATTGTTACTTACAGCTAATATACTAAATTAAACAACTGTTTATAGGGGTTTTCCAACTAAGAAAAGTTTGGCCCTATCCACGAGATAGGGAATAACTTGCTGATCAGTGGGGGGGTCATCATCCCTAGGTGGACAGTTAAATTACAAGCAGCACAGCCGACTATGTGAAGGAATTCCATAGACTCAATAAATCAATGGTCGTACATACTTATCTTAGTGGGAAAACCCCTTAAAGTAGTTGTAAGACATTGTTTTATTAAGTAGTTTTCATGAAAAATGCAAAAGCCCTAACCATCAGCTATTGCTATGGAGATGACTGCCACTTGGCACCAGATCTGGTCGCTACTTTAACTGAAATGATGCAAAATTCTCTGACTGTGGTTCACCTCACCTCCATAGTGCTCATCTTTTGTTGCCATCGAAGGGGTCAGGGCTCTAGAGACCAGGCGACTGCTATCTATCAGGTGCTGGGACACATCGAGTGCCTCCAAGCTAGTGCCGGACGATTCACAGTAAAAACAGGATGGACTGCTGTCTTCAATCTGATCAGGCACAACGGTGATTGGCGCCATGACAAGGGAGAGTTCCATAGGTGTGACACGTGGGCCTATGAGCAGATATGCAGATAGGGGGCGAGATAGGATAGGGGTTAGCAGGAGCCTCTCAGCATGCTGCATTACACACACGGCCGGAACTAGAAGTCAAACAGAGTTGTTCTGAAGCCACTGCTTTGTTATTCTAGCTGTGTGCTTAGGGTCGTTTCCTTGTTGGAAGGTGAACCTTGGGCCCAGTCTAAGGTCCAGAGAACTCTGGAAGAGGTTTTAATCAAGGATATCTATGTACTTGGCTGCATGATGGGGTGCAAGATGGGGTGGTGCTGAACATTAATGAGAAAAAAAATTTACCTATGGCTGCAACGAAACATAGAGTGAAAAATGTAAAGGTGCTCGACCGAGCATCAAGCTCGGACGAGCATGTTCGCTCATCTCTAGTCTGAATATTTTTTGAATGTGGGAAGTAAAAAGCAGACATGCAAAAGGGCTTGGTCTTGAAGCAGATGAGGCTGTTAACTTCGAAGCAGTGTTTGGAGCAATTTAAGCGAGATCCGAAGGAGTTTTTGCGTCGAGTTGTCACTGTTGATGAAATCTGGATTCATCATTACACACCAGAAGCTAAGCAACAATCAAAACAATGGATTTCTCCCGGTGAATCTGCTCCAAAAAAGGCGAAGACGGTCCCAGAAAGGTTATGTCGATGATTTTTTGGGATGCGACTGGCATCATCCACATGGATTTTTTTAGAAAAGGGAAGAACGATCACTGGACAATACTACAGTGAGTTATTGGACCGCTTCGGCAAAAAATTAAAGGAGACACGGCCGCATTTGCCGAAAAAGAAGGTGCTGTTTCACCATGATAACGCACCAGCACATTCATCCGGAGTTGTCGCCGTCAAACTGCATGAATTGCATTGTGAATTGCTGCCGCACACCCTGAATTCACCCAATCTGGCTCCCTGAGAGTTTTTCCTGTTCCCTAGACCGAAATTGTGTAGGACAGGCACTACCAAGGTATACGAATGTATGTAAGCCAAGGCACCCCAATAGCTATACAATCCGAACAAAACAAGAAAAAGGTGGGATGTGTACACAAGGCTAGACAGAAATATAACAAAAAATGTTTATTGGATAAGTAACAATTTTAAACACCATCAAGACGGGACAACAATAAATATAAAAACACTTAAAAAGTACACCAGAGGGGTGTACAAAGCTGCCAAGGGCCAAGTTGCCCTAAAAAACCCTACTACAGTCTGCCAAGAGTAGAACTACAGTAACCATAAGGACCAGAATATGAATAACCATAAAGAGCTAAAGTGCAAATAATGATGCATGAAAAGTGCAATTGACCAATGTAACAAAGCTCTGATGCATCGATCCCTACATGACAAACATATAGAATACCATGTTGTCGTGGAATGAGACAATAAAGCAAGGCAGGCAGGTGTAGGCAGAGAGAGAGGGGGGGTAGGCAGACCCCACGTGTATCGTCACCTATTCGGTGACTTCCTCAGGGGTAAGTTTTTTCTGTTCCCTAACATGAAGAAATGGCTCATGGGAAAAAAATGAGCTCAAATGAGGAAGTCATCGCCGAGACAGAGGCGTATTTTGGAGAGTTCAACAAATCCTATGTTTTGGAGGGGTTAAAAAAAATGTCAGGAACGTTGGGAGAAGTGTATCTTTTTTCAAAAAAGATACTGTTGAAAAATAAAAATAAGAAAGAAAAAAAATTGTGTCTTCATTTCTATCCACTTATTGAACCGCCCTGGTATGTGTTGCACGCGACCCTTTTGTGTCACAGCTGCAATATTCTTCATATGACACAAATTTCTTCACTGAAGGAGGTGTTCCGGCGCTCAGTTGGACTGTGCGCCATATTTAACATGCAAAGTCCGACAGAATTGTGTCGCGGGTGGATCACGGGAGCACCCCTGACATTAACCCCGGTCTACACCAAAAGCAAATGCATAATAATATAAATGAAAAACAAAGTAACAAATAGAACTTCTTATTTAAATCATGGGAGGACTGCTTGAAAAAGACCAGCCTTCACAATAATACTGATGCACACGATAGAGCGGTGATGTAGCTGCACAATATGGCCAGATACAACCATACCTTGACTAAGCCAGGTGGCCGCGCTGCAAAATATAGAGCAAGTCCTATATTTGGCTGATTGGCGGAGCAGAGTCTCAGCTTTCAATGGAAAAGAGAGGGGTGAGGAGCGCTCACCCCCCCCCCATCTCTGCCTAAAAGATTTAATGTTACTATAGAATAGCAGTTATCAATTAACTACAAGCTATTCCCATTGGGTTCAGATTAATAGGGACATAAGTTTTCGTTTGCATCTAACGTGAAATTTATTTAAAATATCACATATTTATTGGAGGCTATTTATGTTATAGATAATAATATCTCTCGTTTGTTTGAGGTTGTTCTAGTATGTTTTTTTGGCAGCTACTACTTGACACAGAGCCAAGGAGACTACACATTGCTTCTTTTATTTCGGAGGTTTTATATTTTGTGCTGAGGCGGGGGAGTAGGAGCAGGTCATGAGAATAAGGATATGTAAAGGGAATGAAATAAATTTCTCATAAAAACATGCAATGGTAGGGGAGGAAAAGGCCAAGCGAACAGATTTTGATGTGATATTGGACCTACCTATCTCGAAAGGAAGTATCTCTGTGCTTTACTGACTTATGAGGAAAAAGATAAAAAGGACTTGAAGTTTGTGGGTTAGGAACGCAAACTAGTGCACAACAGCATAGGAAAGAAGACTCTAAAAGGATTGCAAACCCTCCATAAAGCTGTATCCAACAAGACTTGGAGGGACTCACAGTGTAGAATAATTCACAGGGCCATATACGGATTCAACTTACCTCCATCCCCAACAGCTCCAGATCGCATACTTGAGACCTCAGACCCCAACGCTACCCAGAGCAATTGAAAAAACTCTATTTGGAGAGAGTGGACGCAGAAAGACAGAAAGCTAAATTGACTCCGAATTTATTCCGTAAATGGAGATGTTTATTTCACCACGACCCTCAACCCTTACCCAACGGTACTTAACAGAAAGCATCAATGGATGATTGGGTAGATTTGGTCAAGAGTGATGCGCAGTGCAATATTTTCAAGGGAAGAAGGAAGGGAATTTGTAGTATTGGAGATAATGGTTATATCTGACTGATCTATAAAATACATATAAAAACATGTTTCCAGGGACCTGCGAGTCCTTCACGAGCCATGTTGCATGCTACTGTATGTTTTAAGGGACCTGCGAGTCCTTCAAGTATTTTGTTGTATGTTATAAAAAAACCTTAAAAAAAATGCAATGGTTTATGATAAATGCTGGCGTTAAGATAGGTGCAAATACACAATTAAGATTTGTAGTCAACAGATAAATATGATGGTTTATTATTTTCTAATAAAATAAACACAAAGAAACTATCAAGTGTGACATAATCATAAGCTCATAACATTCTATATTACACTGGACTGACAAAGTTATAATGTCACAGACTTCTGATGTTCTGAAGGGGGTTGTCTCATTGGTGGCAACTTCTGGGTACTTACAATCTATCCTCACAACATTTCATTAGTCTGACAAAATATAATGTGATCTAATACTGGGATCTTGGTGTAAAACCCAATCTGAACACTATCCTAAGAATGGGCCATCAGCAACAACAAAGCCAGGAGTGTCAGGAGATAAGACAACGGGTCACATTTACTAAAGCCCCTGTGACAGTTTTGTGTCACACTTTGCACGTTCTTTTATATGCAAACCTCAGTGTCCGGGAAACCCTTGGGAATAGCGATCATAACATAATTATTTTCCTCTTAAACTGTAAAAATCTGAAAAAAAGGTTAAAAGGGCAATTAATGAGAAAAAGAGGACATTCAGAAAATATAAATCTGATGGGTCACCAGAGGCTTTCAATGCTTACAAAAAACTTACCAAAAAAGGAAATCAAATCAACCAAAATACAAAATGAAAGACAGGTGGCTAAAGATAGCAAAACAAATCCCAAGAAATTTTTTAAGTATATCAATAAAAAAAAAATGGGTCAGAACTTGTTGGACCCCTTTATTCTGAAAATGAGGCATTGGTGACTGGAGCCCAAGAGAAGGCGGAGATACTTAACGGTTTTTTTGGCTCCGTTTATACGATAGAAGAAAGAACTTCTGACTTGGGTGGTGCCAGTGCGGGTCATGCACCCTGTAATATACTAGACTGGCTGAATGTAGACATGATCCAATCTAAGCTCAATAAGATCAATGTGTACAAGGCTCCTGGACCGGACGGGTTACACCCGAGAGTTCTTAAAGAACTCAGTTCTGTTATTGCTGTACCACTGTCAAACATCTTCAGGGATTCTGTAATGTCTGGTGTGGTGCCAAGTGACTGGCGCAAGGTAAATGTGCTGCCAATATATAAAAAGGGCTCTAGAACTTCGCCTGGCAATTACAGGCCTGTAAGCTTAACTCCAAATATTGGAAGGGTTAGTAAAAGACAATATACTGGAGTATGTGACATCACATGGTATAATATGTGACAGCCAGCGAGGGGTTACTAAGGAGAGAAGTTGTCAAACTAACTGGATCTGCTTCTATGAAGAGGTGCGACTCATAGACGCCTGATGGGTAAAATTAGGGTTATTGGCTTGGCAGAAATCATTTGCAATTGGATTGAAAACTGGCTGAAGGATCCAAAGTTGTGGTCAATGATTTCTAGTCGGAATGGTCACCAGTTATGAGTGGTGTACCCCAGGGTTCTGTGCCGGGCCCCAGGGTTCTGTGCCGGGCCCACTACTATTTAATATATTTATTAATGAAATAAGGTAGGAATTAATAGCACTGTGTCTATTATTGCAGATGTAGTGTAATACAGTCTATGGAGGATGAGGGGAGTAGTACAAGCTGTGTAGTGTAATACAGTCTATGGAGGATGGGAGTAGTACAAGCTGTGTAGTGTAATACAGTCTATGGAGTATGGGAGTAGTAGTACATTCTGTGTAGTGTAATACAGTCTATGGAGGATGTTCATAGGCTGCAGTGTGACTTGGACAAACTGAATGTTTGGTCATCCACTTGGCAAAGGAGGTTTAATGTGGATAAATGTAAGGTTATGCACCTGGGGGCTAATAATCCAAAGGCAAAATATGTCCTTGGGGGAGCAAATCTGGGAGAGTCCCTTGTTGAGAAGGACCTGGGTGACTAGTAGATCAAAAATTGAATAACAGCATGCGACGAGGGGACATGATTAATTTATATAAATATATGAATGGTCCTTACAAAAAATATGGTGGAAAGATGTTCCAGATCAAAAGACGAGGGGCACTGTCTCCATCTGGAGAAAACAAGGTTTAATCACCAGAGGCGACAGGGCTTTTTTACTATGAGAACTGTCAATCTGTGGAATAGCTGAGCTCAGGCGCTGGTCACAGCAGGGACAGCAGAGAGCTTCAAGAAGGGTCTAGATGCCTTTTTACACCTAAATAACATTGATGGTTATGTTATATAGGATTGTTTCCCCTAGATCCCTTACTCATCCAATCCCTTCCCTTCCCTTCCTTGGTTCAACTTGATGTCTTTTTTCAACCGTATAAACTATGATACTATAAACTATGATACTATGAATTGTGTCGTTGCTGTAAACATTTCTGCACTAGGGGTGTTCTAGTGCACATTCGGACTTTGCACCACATGTAAAGTCCGAGCAGAAGTGTGTTGCCCACCATATGTTAAAAGGTGCAATAAAAAAAGCCAGCCAGCCCCTGCCTCTAGTATATAGCTAGCAGCCCCTGCCTCCAGTATACAGCCAGCAGCCCCTGCCTGCAGTGTACAGCCAGAAGCCTCTGCCCACCAGTATATTGCCAGCAGCCCCGGCCTTCTAGTATATAGCCAGCAGCCCCTGCCTCCAGTATATATCCAGCAGCCCCTGCCTCCAGTATATTGCCAGCATCCCCTTCTCTCTAGTATATAGTATCCCCTGCCTCTAGTATATAGCCAGCAGCCTCTGCCTCCAGTATATAGCCAGCAGCCTCTGCCTCCAGTATATAGCCAGCAGCTTCTGCCCACCAGTATATTACCAGCCCCTGTCCTCTAGTATATAGCCAGTTAGCCCCTACCCCAATATATTGCCAGCAGCCCCTGCCCCAAGTATATAGCCAGCAGCCTCTGCCCTCAGCATATAGCCAGCTAGCCCCTGCTCCCAGTATATAGTCAGCAGCCCCTGCTCTCAGTATATAGTCAGCAACCCCTGCTCTCAGTATATAGCCAAAAGCCCCTTCCAGAAGTATATAGCCAGCAGCCTCTGCCCCCAGTTGATAGCCAGCAGCACATGCCCCCTAGTATATAACCAGCCAGCCCCTGCTCCCAGTATATAGTCAGCAGCCTCTGCATTCAGTATAAAGCCATCTAGCCACTTCCTTGGTATATAACCAGCAGCCCCTGTATCTATAGTGTAAGCAATACTTTGCAGTTTTACACTAATTAATTTTGTCAGATTTGAGGCACCTTTGGTACTAGTAATAACTATACTATTCATGAGTAAAATCAACATTCAATAATATGCTCATCCAAAAGGATTTTGGCACCGTAACTACAGCTAGAAGATCTGCAAATGCAGGGCTTGGCAAACTTACAGTGTACATTTGCTAATAGTGCCCTTGATATACTGTATAAATACATTGCTGCACTTGCACTGCATTTTCCATTCCCTCATCCACCAAATGAACTGTGGAATCAGCAGGAAATCTTATTCCAGGCACCAGTTGGAGGTAAGGAAAAGGTAATCCCCTCCATTGATCCAGAACGCAGCACTCTGGTTGGGATGTTCAGCAGACCAAGTGAATCAAATTAACCACACATAGGGGGTAATTTATCTTTAGTCAAGACATTTGTGCGGGTCTTATTTTGCATTTTCTGGGTTTTGGACTTGTTTAACCCCTTTGTTACCAAGGGTCATTGGTGGCTTAGTGTCCAGGTAAATTTTTGCAGTTCTGTTCTGCTCTTATTTAAATGACCATATCTTTTGAACCACTTTACATATCATAAGAATTGCTACTTCATTTGTTTTATAACATTAGAAGACAAATAAATTAAAATATAAACATCAGTGCTTTTTTGTCATTTTTCCTTTGAAACTTTTTTTAAATAAGCTGTAAAATCTTTACTGAAATATGTTATAAATACATACAATGTGTATCCATCATCATGTTCTATGCTCAGAGACAGGGGCAGAGGGTACATGTAATTTTGGAAAGTGCCTTCTGCAGCTTCATCTGCTTTCTGTCTTTAGCTGACAGGCTGGAGTATGGCTTAATTCAAATCCTCATATCTCCCGCACCCTGGCACCTAGAACCACAAGGAGGAGAATCTCCCTTTAACCCCTCTGTGCACCCCTATGTACTATAACATTGTGGTACTGTGGTGGTGTATGGAGAGAGCTCATAGGTCGAACTCTCTCCATACACAGTAGGTGCAGCATTTAACCTGTGCCAGAGTTGTACCTAACAGAGTATAGCACCTAACAAAGCTGTCGGTGGCCGCTGAAATCTTGGATGGCCAAACGGCACCCCTGTCAGGATCCGGGATCAAAGGACCCTTTGGTGGAGGTGGTACTAGCCGACACCTGGGACTGGAATCTAAGTGGCACCTGGTCTTCACTTGGTCTGGACTTGCTGCGGTAAGGTGCCACAAGGTCGTTCCACAGGTGTGACTAGTCCGTGGTGGCAGCCAAGATTGAGGTAACTTTGCAGGTAACAGTCTCGTTGTAAGCCTCAAGCAGGCAGTCAGGGCAGGCAGCAGAGGTGCAAAGTCAAAGTCCAATCCGGGGCCAACAGGGGGAGGTTAAGGCAGATGGGAACGGGAACTCAGGAAAACAGAAACGCACAAGAGCACAGGAACACTGGAACACTCTAACACTGGAACACGGGAACATGGGAACACACAGGAGCATGGAACAGGAGCGCAGGAGCAGGAACGCAGGAACAGGAACACAGGAACAGGAACGCAGGAAAAGGAATGCAGGTCCAGGAACGCAGGAACAGGTCCTGGCATGAAGCTCAAAGATCCAGCAGGGAATGATGGGAGCCGCCAGATTAAATAGAAACCCGGAAGTGGGCAGCACCAATCAGTGGCATGCTGGCCCTTTCAATTTTCTGAGTTCCGGCGCTTGCGCACACTAGAGAGCAGGGACACGCGCAGCTTAGCCGGGAGGAGAGCAGGATCGTGGTGAGGTAAGTGAGGGCCAGGGGCACCGCAAACGCCATGGATCGCAGGGGCAACCATGACAGTACCCCCCCTTCGGCCTCTGGAGAAAGCAATGGTCCAGAATATTCTCTAGCTCCCAGGATCTCTCCTCGGGCCTGAACCCCTTCCAGTCTACAAGGAAGAACCGCTTACCGCTCACTGTATTCATGTTCATGACCTTCTTAACCTCATAGACATCTGGGGAGTCAGCCTCAGGAGCAGAAGAAGGAGATTGCTGAGAGAAGCGATTCAAAACTACAGAAGTTCGGGATGCGCATGGATGGAGGGAGGCGGAGTTTGTAGGCCACAGGGTTGATGCTCTTGTTGACTTCAACAGTGCTGAGGAAGCAGGGGCCAAGCTTGTAGCTTGGCATCTTCAGCCGTACATATCTGGAAGATAACCACACCTTGTCACCCGGAGAGAAGACAGGAGGAGGACGCAGCTTCTTGTCAGCCTGAGTCTTGACTGTTCGACTGAAGGAGGTAAGCAGAAGAAAAGTCCAGATTGCAGCTGGTTACACAAGGAACGCCAGAAATGGGACACAAACTAGACCCCTCAGTCAGACACGAGGTGCAGCGGAAGTCCATGCAGCCGGAAGATATGTTTGAAGAACAAATTTGCAAGCCGAGGAGAAGACGGGAGATCTGGAAGGGGAACAAAATGGGACATCTTGGAAAACTGGGCCATCAGCACCCAGATGACCGTATTGCCAGAGGAGAGAAGCAAATCAATAATAAAGTCCATTGCCACGTGGGACTGGGTATCAGCAATGGAAGTAACAGTCCAGTTGATTTGAGATAAGAGGCTTTGTAACGGGCACAGGAGGAGAACGATCCCACAAATCCTGAACATCTGTGACTAGATCTGGCCACCAGTAGTAGCGGGAGATGAGGGCCACTGAATGTTGCTCCCCTGGGTGCCCAGCCAAACACGAAGAATGCCCCCAAGACAGAATCCTCTTCCAGAGAGCAGGTCTGACGTACATCTTGCCGGGACGTAGCTGCCGAAGATCCACCGGAGCTGCAACAACGAGTTGTTCAGGAGAGACTGGCTCTTCTCCAACAACATCCGAAGCACGGAACACTGCATCAGCCTTGATATTCTTGTCCGCAGGACGGAAGTGAATCAACAGGTTAAAGCGTGAGAAAAACAAGGACCAATGGGCTTGCCTGGGATTCAAGCGCTGGTATGTCTGGGGGTACAAGAGGTTTTTGTGGTCTGTGTACACACACAGGATGGAGAGCTCCCTCCAGTAGATACCGCCATTCCTCCTGAGCAAGTTTGATTGCTAACAGTTCTCTGTCGCAAATGGAATAATTTCTCTCCGCGGAAGAAAAAGTCCTAGAAAAGAAGCCACATGTGAGAGTTCGGCCCTTAGGCCCTTTCTGGGTGAGCACAGCTCCATCTCCTATGGAGGATGCATCCACCTTAAGATGAAAGGTTCTTAAGTGAGAACAGGAGCTGAGGCAAAAGTGGACTTCAATCTGGAGAATGCCTCTTCAGCCACAGGGGGCCAGGTATGAGGATTGGCACCTTTCCTGGTAAATGCTACGATGGGAAACACCAGAGTGGAAAAATGCAGAATAAACTGCCGATAATAGTTTGCGAAACCCAGGAACCTCTGTATGTTGCCACTGTAGAACTGCAGACAGTTTATAAGGATCCATCTAGAGGCTTCCGTCTGAAATTATATAACCGACGAATGGGAGGCTGCATTGGTGAAAAGCTTAGCATAGAGACGGTTGGCCTGGAGTCGGCTAAGAACTTGCCGTACGTGTGACTGATGTGTCTTGAGGTCAGGAGAGAAGACCAAGATATCGTCGCGGTAAACCATGACATAGAAGTACAGCAGATCCCTGAAAATGTCATTCACAAACTCCTGGAAGACTGCAGGAGAATTACATAGTCCAATTGGCATCACTAGGTATTCAAAGTGGCCATCACAGGTGTTAAACGCCAGGTTCCACTCGTCACCCTTGCGCATCACCCTTGAGATTATAAGCACCACGGAGATCCAGCTTGGAGAACACCCTGAAACCGCACATTCGATCAAAGAGTTCTGTAATCAACAGCAGGGGGTACCCTTTTTTAATGGTGACTTTGGTCATCCCGCAATACTCTATTCAGGGACGCAAGGAGCCGTCCTTCTTGGTGACAAAGAAGAATCCTGTGCCAGCTGGAGAGGAGGACTTTAGTATGAAACATCTCTGTAGGTTCTCCTTGATGTACTCGGACATAGCAGCCATCTCAGGAACAGAAGGAGGGTAGACACAACCTCTAGGGGGAGAGGAACCTGGCAGGAGATCCACAGGGCAATCATAGGGATAGTGCGGTGGCACAGTCTCTGCTTGTTTTATGGGAAAAACACCTGCAAAGTCTCGGTAGGAAGCTGGCAGCCCCTCCAGAGACTTCTTCTGAGATACCGAAGAAGTCAGGATGGGTAGAGGTGTCACCATGCAGCGTGAGTGGCATTCTGGACCCCAACGCAGGATCTCCCCATCTTCCAGATGAGGACCAGAGCATGACGTTACAGCCATGGAAGACCCAGGAGGACAGGTGAAGTGGAGCATGGCAGCACTTAGAATAACAGATTCTCTTTGTGAAGTACTCCCACTTGAAGACTGACGGGTTCAGTGCGGTACCGGACCGGATCGGAAGGAAGCTGACCGCTGACGGGGAAATGACAAGAGGTTGCTGGAGAGGAACCACCAGAATGTGATGTTGGGAGACCAAAGTGACATCCACAAAGTTTCCTGCAGACCCAGAGTCTATGAACGCAGAGACTTGCACAGGAGTGCTGGTACCAACACTGAGAAGCACAGGAACTGTCAGGTGTGAGGAAACTTCACACCTTCTACCAGAAGCCATAGGTGCTAGCATTTCCAGGACGTTGGGGATGAACAGGATGAGACCCTATGAAATGCTTGGGACTGGCAAAGTCCAATCCTGGGTCAGCAACGTGAGGTTAAGGCAGATGGGAATGGGTACTCAGGAACACAGGAACACACAGGAGCACGGGAACACTGGACCACAGGAGCACGGAACAGGAATGCAGGAACAGGAACGCAGGAACAGGAATATCGCAGGAAGGCTATCACAATGGCATGAAGCTGAAAGATTCGGTGGGGAGTGATGGGAGCTGCCGGATTACATAGAAAACCTGGATCAACCAGCACCAGTCAGGATGGCCCTTTAAATTTCCGAGTGCCGGCACGGGTGTGCCCTAGAGAGCAGGGACGTGCAAGGCCTAGCCAGGAGGAGAGCAAGATCATGGAGACTTAAGTGAGGGCCGGGGGCACCGCCAACGCCACAGAGAGGAGCACGGGTGTGCCCGCCATCTGTGACATGGATCGCATGCACCCGTGACAACCCCTTGTGATGTCTTTAAAGGAGCCCGATAGGCTGCCGTGACCTCCAGGGTACCCTAGAGGGTATGAAATAATAGTAAAAATAAAAAGATATATATATTTTTTTAAATTACCAGTTTAAATCACCCCCCTTTTCCTAGAACACATACAAAAAATAAACAGTAAAAAAAATAAATAAACAGTTACTGCTACTCCCTAAAATGCCGTTCTATCAAAATATAAATATACAGGGGCTTAACCCCTACGCACACTAGGACGTTGTAGTACGTCCCTGCGGGAAGATACTTCTGTACAGTCCCGCTGCTTGTACTGGCTCACAAACGGAGCAGGCACCAGAAGCAGCGACTGTCAGCTGTCTATTACAGCTGACACCACGTTCTAACACTCGCAATTGGAGCCGGCTGTAATTGCGAGTATTAACCCCTTAAACGCTGCGGTAAAGCATGACAGCAGCGTGTAAGGTTCTTCCCCCTATGGATTGGATCCCCTGTGCCGCTTGCCGGGGTCTTAAGGGTCTGCCAAGTGCCCCGGGGCTGCCCGATCTCTCCTGCAGACCCCTGCCGGGTCTGACTAAATTGTCTGCACATGCATCTGCATGCTCAGACAGTTTACACTGCTCTGCAATGAATTAGTATTGTAGAGCAGTGTATTGAACTTGAACCAGCGATCAGAGCAGTTTGTATAAGTTAAAAAAGTTATAAAAAGTAAAGTTCATACATTGGAATAAATAAAAACTTAATGAATAAAAATATAAGCCCCTGAAGTGTCACTTTCCCATAAAAACATTTAATAAAGTTAGAAAACACAAATACACAAATACACATATTTGGTATTGTTGCATCTGTAACAATCGGTATAATAAAATAGAATTGTTACTGGACCCGCATGGTAAATGCAGGGGAAAAAAAACAAAATAAAAGTTCCTACAAAAAGTAAATTTTTTGAATCAATACCTGGTGTAAAAAAGTTATGCAGTCCAAAATAACACCACTAAAAAGATCAAGTGTAAAAAGAAAGGCACCCAAATTCTAAGCATCATAACATTCTAGTAAAATATGTGGAATCTTCAAAAACCATCCAACATAAAGCAGAGATTTGGGGAAAGTAAGTTTAATTTATTTGGGTGCCATTACTATATGCTTCAAGAGTAGAGAATTTAGAACTTTGAAAATAAAGAATTTTTCCAATTTTTTTCTTAACTAAACATAAAAGATATCATCCAAATTTCTAATCTAATTAGAAGTAGAATGTGTAATGAGAAAACAATCTCAAAATCCCCTGGATATCTTATAGCGTTCCAAAGCTATAGCCACTTATAGTGTCACAGGGAAGAATTGAAAAATGGGGCCGCGTCCTAAAGGCCAAAATAGGCAGAGTCCTGAAGGGGTTAAATGTGTTATGCAATATAAGAAATCAATGAAATTGGAACAGTTTACTTACAAGTGATCAGTGGTTTCTCTTTTTGCGGTTCAGTAACTATACCTCTCATTATAAATACCCTGTGGGTCTGTGTAATTGATTTGTTCGAGCACACGTCTACATATTAACCTTCCAAATAAAGGGAGAGTCATCCATCAAGCCATACATCCGTTTACTGTGGAAAAAGTGCTGAGCTGCTGGTAGAGAGCTGCCGCTATGTTGTGGTATGTGATAGTGTATACACAGGCAGCTCTGTTTCAAAGTCTTTGTCAAGTTGAAAAATTTAACGATTCAGGCAAATGGATTCCATAACTGGGATATATGAAGACAATTGTTCTTAAAAAAACAGAGCTGCTCTTAAAGAAAACATAATCCAGACATGGCCTGTGACTGGGACAAAATACACAACACAGAGGCAGAATATGAACCTAAAGATGCAGAAGATTTTGTTTATACATGTTTATCGATTTATTGCCACTCTAAGAATAATAAAGCTTTCTACCTACATTTAAAAAAAAAAGCAGACAGACTATCTAATAATCTTTCTGTCATATTCAGCTTACTTACTTTTTTCATTCCAGTTTCTCAGTTGGTTTGTTTTATAATAAGCATAATAAAAACAGTTAGAATGCAATAATATCAAGTTTGTCAGTTTACTAAAACTCCACAACATGATGGTTTAAGTGTTGCATGTGTCGCTTCCCCGCTTAGGTCCACAGGGGTTCATCTTCTTCTTCCTGGTGTATGTAAGTGCATTATCTTGCGACACAAATTGAATCTTAAATCCCGCGCTCAGTCGGAATTAGTCGGATCATCCGACGCCCCCCCCCCCCCTGATTTCTGTTGCATGAAAGCCGGCGCAGCTGCATCAAAATCCGAACGCGTGCAACACAATCCCCAGTTAAAAACCTGTCACAGATGTGCAATTCCCAAAAATGCCAGAAAATACGATGGAAGTGTGATCCGTGACACTTAGAAAATAAGCCCCATGGTGTTGGTCAAGTATTAGGACAAAATCGTTCACGTTCTGACCACAATTCATGGGGACTACAGCACTCTCACCCATGTACGAGGTACCGCCACTGCTGCCCCCAAGTCAGATGACATTCTGGCTTACAATAAATACATGGGTGGGTTTCATCTGTCAGATCAGGTGCTGAAGCTGTAAAGCGCCCGACAGAAAACAAAGACAACAATACGCTGGTCGTGTAAATTGTACTGATAATGCTGTACAACTCTCGTGTGCTGTTCCAATGTGCAGGTCGTAGCGTGCTAGTAGTGTAGATTTGTACCGCGTTAACCATGGAGAGCAGAAGAAGAGTGAAGAAATCCGGCCATACCTTTGTGAGGATAACTGAGTGTATCTGATGGTGGAGCTTTGGAGAATACTAGTTCTCTCCATCAGACATGATGTTATGCATGAAACAGAAAATTCCCCGCATTTTATACACCAGCAGTGTGTATGACTGATGGTGGAGGCAAAGTTGTTGTAGCCCGCATGGAATTGAAGCAGGACCTCCTCACCTGCCGTCCAGATGGTCAGAATGTCATTTATACCACATAACTTTATGTCGGGGAAACATCCAGAGACTCCATCAGCGCATGAACTCGCACCGATCTGATGTTACAATGAAAGGAAAGATCTCCCAGTAGCTGCACATTTCTCCAGAGAGGACCTCACTATGGGAGATCTGCAGATCACTATTATAATGGGACATATAAGACACAGAGGGAAAGGAAAGAATCCGAGGATAAATTACTGAGGAGATTCAGCACCTTACAAAAGGTCTTACACATTCCTGCAGCTTCATGACCCCCGACCTCTTGTAATATCCTCTGCTGATCACTGCCGGTGTATAAAATGTTGTGAATTTTCTGTTTCATGCATAACATCATGTCTGAGGAAGAGAACCATCAGTTAGCCTCGAAAAGGTATAGCCTGATTTCTTTACTCTTCTTCAGGTCATACCGTATCATTTCTCCATTTCAAGAGGCAGTGATTAGGGAACTAATATTTGCACAAGAATGACAGGGCTCCTGTACCACTGGATTAGATGTCCCCCTGTTTTGCCAGGACAACATTCCTCAAGTCTGCTACTGAAGGAAACAGGAAAGAGTCTGTTCCAAAAGGTGTGCTAGGAAGGACACTATATACTACTATATACTACTATGAGACCTGTGATAACTCCAGAATGGCAAAAGTTTAGCGGGTCCCCAGGTATATTCCATCATCACTACACAGTCACTATTTACAACCAACCTTTGTTGTGAATTCATTTCAGTAAAAGGAATTATTTTAACAACTGTTAGGTCAAAATGCTCACCATCCCCCTCGGTTATTTCATTGAGGAATGTAGTTTGCAAACTAGGGTCACTTTTTGGTTTTATTTTTATTATTTAGGTTTTCTATTTCCCCTCTAAGCCTCTGGATTTGCTAGTACTTCCTTTTTAATTCTCCAAGTTATTTATTTATTATTATTTTCCAAGTGTTTTATCATTCCAGAGGCCTGTTGTATTTTCCGGCTAGCGGTTACTTTCATATTTCGGGTCTTTCTCACATTAGGAAACATGGCTTCCTACTCAGAGGCCTGACATTTCACAGTGGCACAAGCTGGGTGTCAAATGGGCACCAAACTTTCCAGATATAATAGCAATTTCCATCTTGGGCATCCATTGCACATCATATTTGAAAACCACTTGTATGTTCAAAATGCTCATTTTACTCCTTGTATTACATTACACCATATATTACACCTTTCTTAATTCTCCGAGGTGTGTGCGTTCAAAAATTCGGGTCACTTTTCAGGTTCTAATCCTTTTTTATACCACTAGGTCGCATCAAAGGAATCCTGACACATGTAAAGGAATTCTGTCAAATTTGGCTTCTAAAAGGCCCACGTCACATTTTCCCTGCGGAGCCCTACTCCACACCCATACATCGTTTTATGTGCAGGTGGGGGGCAATTCTACACTTAGGAGAAATAGTTTTACACATTTTGGGAGGTTGTTTGATCTTTTATCCCTTGTGGCTTACAAAAATTTGGGGTAAAGTTACTTTTCAGGGAAAATTTTAACCTTTTTCCTTTTTGGGGCCTAATTGAATCACCAGTTGGTGCAAATACACAAATGACACCTTGCTAAATTGTCCAAGGGGTGTACTTTCTAAAATGGTGTCTTTTTGGTGCTCTCCTCTAAACATGATAAAATGCATTTTCCTTTTTTAACCCATTGTGAAGGTGTCAGTTTTAGTATTCAAATAACATATTTTTAAATAAAATTACATTTCTGTAATTTCACTTCCATTTATTTTTCACCCTAATGAAACGCTCATAGGGTTAAGAAACTTCCTAAAGGGTGTTTTGAATATTTTGAAAATTGCCGTTTCTAAAATGGTGTCATTTGTGGGGGTTTTCTGTAATATCGGACTTATAAAGTCACTTCAAACTAAATAAGTACCGTATATACTCGTATATAAGCCGAGTTTTTCAGCACAAAAAATGTGCTGAAAAACGTCCCCTCGGCTTATACACGAGTCTATTACAAAAAAAAAATTACCCATTTAAAAAAAATAAACTTAAATACTCACCCTCCAATGTCAGCGCGGCTCCCCCAGGGCCGTGGGGGCAGGCTGCTGTATACTACTAGGGACTGCTGTATACTACTAGGGGCTAGCTGTATACTACTAGGGGCTGGCTGTATACTACTAGGGGCTGCTCTATGCTACTAGGGGCTGCTGTATACTACTAGGGGCTGCTGTATACTACTAGGGGCTGCTGTATACTACTAGGGGCTTGCTGTATACTACTAGGGGCTGCTGTATACTACTAGGGGCTTGCTGTATACTACTAGGGGCTGCTGAATACTACTAGGGGCTGCTATATACTACTAGGGGCTTGCTGTATACTACTAGGGGCTGCTGAATACTACTAGGGGCTTGCTGTATACTACTTGGGGTTGCTGTATATTACTAGGGGCTGGCTGTATACTACTAGTAGTATACAGCCAGCCCCTAGTAGTATGCAGCAGCCCCTAGTAGTATTCAGCAGCCCTTAGTAGTATTCAGCAAGCCCCTAGTAGTATACAGCAACCCCTAGTAGTATACAACAAGCCCCTAGTAATATACAGCAACCCCAAGTAGTATACAGCCAGCCCCTAGTAGTATACAGCAAGCCCCTAGTAGTATACAGCAGCCCCTAGTAGTATACAGCAGCCCCTAGTAGCATAGAGCAGCCCCAATTTACTCCGCCTACCATTTTATCGTTTTATCTTTTACCTTTTAACCCTCGTCCTAGTCCCCTGCGTTCTGCACGGCCGCGGCTCTGGGGCCGGAGCTACTGCGCATGCGCAGAAGGCCGCAGATGCCGGGGACTAGGACGAGGGCACGCAGTTACGAGGAGCTGCGCACCGAAGATAAAATGGTAGGCGGAGTAAAGTGGCTACTGGGGCGTGGAGTAGCCGCGTCTAGTAGCTTCATGTCCGGCTACTCCACGCCCCAGTAGCCGCATAAAAAAAATTACATATGCCTGCAATAAAGTTTTATAAAAGATAGCCGGGACGTGAGGATTAGCCCAAAAAAGGGCTATCCTCACGTCCCATTCATCCACCTACCACCCCTTCTACCTTTATAGGTACAATCGGGGTGGTAGGTTCCCTCTAAGGAAATAGGTTGGTTTAGAGAATTTAAAAGGGAGTCTGTATGTATTGATTTCTTGTGACAATTGTTGGTAGGTTTCAGTCGACACAAATCGAGGGGTGGGCCTTCGGATAATCCGACGGATTCGGGCAATGTGCAGGATTTTACATTGCAAATTGTGTCGCAAGACAAGCACACACATACACCGGGAAGAAGAAGGTGAACTCCGGCGGACCTCAGCGGACCCCAGATGCAGGATTGCGCCGGACTTAATCTTCGTCGGACCGCCAGGATCGGATCGCGACAGGACCGGGTAAGTAAATGTGCCCCACTATGTCACATGACTGCTTACACGCAGCATTCCATAGTTGGGACCTTTTAAATGGGTTATTAAGACCATTCACATTCATTGATTCAACCTTTATGACCATAATCCTTCAAAAGTGTATGCTTCACCTGAAACCGTTTGGGTGTATTGCTTGTTGATGTTGTGGGCTTTGAGAACCGTATACCATAAATTTTAAATGGAGTTATGTGTGTATATAGAGTCTGTCATAACAAAAAACAAGAACCAAAACAAACATTTTGGGCTCCAAAGATGTTTACCCATAAACAACTCTCGCAGCATAGACCTGCACCAGTGGGGGTGAATACAATAGTTCGGAAATATAGTTACCAGTCCAGAGATGAAATAAATAGACTAATCAGGTGTGCACCGCACCAACTTTCATTTTTGCTTCTATGTTTTGGACCCGACTGTGTGCAATTCTTCTGGGATGTTTGATGGAGGGGTTCTTTCGTGGAAGATGGTATCTAACATAGGTATGTCCCATTTCTTCAGTAGAATTGAATCCCCTTCCACCGATCTGACCACGGAGACGTTGCCGTTTTGTGAGATCAACATTTTTTTAGGAAATCCCCATTTGTATTGTATCTGGTGTTTCTGAGTGTAGCTGTAACTTAGCTGTCTTCTAAGTCGGAGTGTCGCAGCCGATAAGTCGGTATAGATCGCTATATATTGAAAAGGGTTAGGAAGATTTCATTTTTTTCTGGTTTTGTCTATTAAACGGTCTATGATCGTGGAAAAGTGGACTCACGCCAAAACATCTTGTGGAGTTTCCTCACTTAGGTGCTTCAGGCGTGGAAGTCTATGTGCCCAGTCAATACTCATGTCTTGGTCCCTTACAGTCAGGAAGCATCAGTTTAATTAAACGCTGTATATAGGGGGTTCATTCTGATGGTGTGACTATTTATGGGATTCCCCGAAATTTCACATTGTTCCGACGTGACCGTTCCTCTAGGTCAGCCAGTTTAGCATGGATTTGTTGGACTTCTTAATCCAGCTTAAACTGATCGTCTATCACAGTGATTTTCAACCTTTTTTGAGCCGCGGCACACTTTTTATACTTAGAAAATCCTGGGGCACACCACCAACCAAAATAGCACAAAATGACACTAAAACAGTCATAAAAGGCCTCCATTTACTAATAAAAAACCCCTAGCGGCCTCCCTTCCTAAAAATACAAGAATAATAAAGACCCTAGCGGCCTCCCTTTACTAATTAAGAGCCCCTAGCGGCCTCCCTTTACTAATTAAGAGACCCTAGCTGCCTTCCCTATACAAATAATAACCTTATATACTTACCCTTGATGTCTTCTTCCACGTACCTTCACTCCTAATGGCGATCCGCCCATCTTCTGTAGCACATGCACCGTGCGCCTCTGGTCACATGACTTACGCGACCTGACGTCAGGTCGTGTCAGTCACGTGACATGGGCCGCGCGGTGCAGGAGCTACAGAAGATGGGCGGATCGCCGACGCGGGGCTTGTAGGTAAGTATGGGGCAGAAACACGGGGGCGCGGCGGCAGCATTACACAGGGGCACCATAGTTTGGGGAATTTTCCCCGCGGCACACTCAACCATGTGTCGCGGCACACTAGTGTGCCACGGCACACAGGTTGAAAATCACTGGTCTATCAGTTCATTATGTGAATGGACTACTTCCCTCATTTTCTCCTCCACATGATGTTTTCTGCTCCCAAGGCAGCTTTTATGGGTGTCAGTAACTTATTTATGTCCCCTTGGAATGCTTGTCTCCATACACTGAGCATATTTTTCATAGAACACTCCGTGAGTGTTTTCTCTGATCCTGGAAGCATGTCAAAGGCATCGAGAGAGGCACCTGAGGAACGCTCCAGGATTGAGCAATTGTGTCCTGATCCCTCGTGGTCTGGAGACAGTCTAGGCCTCTGCTTTTCTGGTCTGACTGTGGGAGACTGTAGCGGCGGCCATGTTGTCGCGTTGGAAACACTCAGTAAGTCAGTGTCTATTTATGCAGCTGTCTTCTTTGTCTCCCTGATCAGTTCTGGGTTCAGGGAAGCAGGAGCGGAGCAGGAGTGCCTGCTTGCATGTGGTACCGAGGGCTGTTTTCTGTCTCCCAGTAAGTGCTGTAGCTTCAGGGTGTTCGGTGCCATCTTGGATCTGGTCTGCTTCTGCAGAGAAGTAGAAATTCATAATTTTCATTCATTTTCTGGTGTTTTGGGGGGGTTTCCTCTTTTCTTAGATGTGCTCCTGTGATCTTAGAGACAGAGTGCATGCTTTCTATCTCGGGTCTCTGCTGAGTAGAGTCGCTATAATTTCACTTCAGTGCCTGAGCTAGCACATCATGCGCCCGTGCAGATAGGCAGTGAGACACGCCCAGTGTCGGATTGGGTTACCTTGGGCCCACCAGAGGAATAGATTTGGAGGGACCACTGGATCTTCAACAAAGATTTTGATGCTAATCTTTCTGCACATCATCCGCATGAAAATGTGCATTGTGTGCAGCTATCCTAATGTTACCCCCAAGCTAACCAGACTCACATGTCTTCTGGAACTCCAGGGCTCTGTAGTTGCACAGTAGCCACATGAGCGGCTAAATAGCGAATGCAATCCAAAAAAGGTGACTCTAATATCAGCTATAAATTGGGCCGGAGTTTAACCTGTGCACAATTGATGAATTTTTCAGTTTTTAAAGCCAGGGGTGGATAATAGTGGGTCATATTACTGAGAGGGGATACGTCTGTATTTTCTCTCCATCACTGGTTTGGACATAGAAAACTGTTTCTGAAAAACATAATGGGGCTCATTTACTAAGGGTTCGTCGGACGCATTTTGGGTTTCCCGACTATTTCCGTTTTGGGCCGAATTGACCCGGGATGCGATAGGATTGTGGCGCATCGGCGTGCATGCGACAGAAATGGGGGGGGGGGCGGGCCGTCAGACAACCCGGCGGATTCAGACAACGCATAGGGATTTAACATTTAACATTGTGTCGCAAGACACGCACTTACAAGCACCGGGAAGAAGCAGGTGAACTCCAGCGGACCTCGGGGCAGAAGCGATGGATGCAGGAACTCGGGCGCACAATCTTGGTGAATCACACCGGACCCGAATCCATGTCAGACAACGCACCGCGGGATCGCGACAGGACCGGGTAAGTAAATCTGCCCCAATGTGTTAAATCCTCAGTAATAATTACTTATTTGTAGCAGCACATGGAAGAGTTTCTTAGGCAGTGTGTATCCATTGCCTAACTCAGACAATCACTTTACCATTGCACAAGCATAAGTAATAATCAATAATATAGTAAAAGGGGCCCCTTTTGTACACAAATGAATGCTACCACCTTTTATACGCCCCACAAATAAACCACTGAGTATACATGCAATTATTATTGTTTGTATAATTGTATACAATTTTCCAATATACTTTTTTATCTGTTCCTAATGGATCTCTGCTTGATGTCATTCAAAAAAGTTTTCATCTCTGGCCATGTGATATCACACAGGTGATTGGCTCTTTAGAGTAATCGGAGCTGTGTGTTGCAACAAGCCGTGCATCTGTGTGACATCACACGACCAGGGATATAAGGAGCTGTGCACCTGTGTGACATCAAATGACCAGGGATATAATGAGCCGTGCACCTGTGTGACATCACATGACCAGGGATATGACATCACATGAGCAGGGAACAGGAAATAAACAATAAAGGTTCCTATAAAATGACAGCAAGCAGATGTAACAGCCACACACGCCAGACCACGATGGGCTAGCAGGGGCGAGTTCTTTTAGGATTCTGAGGGTGTGTAGTTTAGGGGATATTAGGCCCAGATAGATAAGCACATGTTCCACAGTCTCTTTGAACGGTTTATTCTCAGCAGTATGAACACTTCAGTCACTAATCACAGTAATAATAATCCAAGACAAGTTCTAGGGGCAGTGACTTCAGTACCTGATGTATGAGGCTGAGGTGTCTCTGTGCTCCAGTGTCCTTCCTCTGCACATGTCTCTGGATCCTCTGTAGCTTCTGCAGTTACACATACTCATTCTCTCTGTCCTGTACAGAAATATCTTGTGCTTCCAGCTCTTTCTAATGTGCAACTAACGTGCAATCTCTTCCCAGCTTTGCTGAGGTGTCTTCTGCTGCTACAGGTTGCTGCACTACAACCCAGACACTGGATCTGCACTGCACTCCAACAACTCAGACACTAGGCCTGGTCTGCACTGGTCTCTGCAAAATGTAACAATATTGTGTGATGTCACTACAGCAGCTTTGTTTAGTTAACTCTATAGTTGCTGTGTAGTAGTGTGATACACATGTGTATGTGCACAGTTTAGCTGTGTGTGTGAGGCAGGGATCTAGAAATGATGATACCCCTGTTTTCACTGGGCTACACTCTTCCCCTCTGAATTTAATGTCGTCCTCGACATCAGTGAGTTACACTGGTGAAGACAGGGTTGGTTGGAACTAGTCCTCCCTGGTATAGGGTTGTTACCCTTGGTAAGGTTTTCTCTGGGTAGTGGACGTCTACACTTCCAGTGGTCCAGTTGGTAAACTGGTTTAAGGCATGTGAACCAGGTTTCCACCGTGGTAGGTGAGTATTGCTTGACCTGTCCTTTTTGTGAGGTGACAAGGGGGGTGATGACCTGACATATTAACAGATGTAGGTTTAAACAGGTTACAGCAAAAACAATAACATCCTGTTCTATAAATTCTAACTAACATTCTCGAAGAATTTCCTGCTTATAGGAGAAAAAGAATGTTAAAGATGAATGAAACATTGCATGAATATATATAACAGTTTCTTGAGATCTTGTTGGGTTGGTCTGTTGTTCATTGAAGCTTGAAACCTAAGCTAACACTAACTAACTGATAGAACATTTGTATGTCCTTAGTCCATCAAAAAAACATGAGAAAAAGGATTCAAAAATCAGTGTTCAAAAAGGTGCGGAAAAACAAGTGGTTGGTAGGTACCACTCAGGTTGTAATTCCTGGGTAACAGGTAATGAAACTTGTTTTAATTGAACAGTTCTTGGTACGGCACTTGGTTCACCCAATGTGTCATAGGTTAAAGTAAGAGGTCTTCTTCTTTCTCTTGTAGAAGATCTGGTTACAGTCTCAGGTATTGGATCATCAGCATCAACTTCTGGAATTGGTTCAAGTTCAGGTTCCTGATTTGTTTCAGCTTCTGGTTCAACTGTAGTTGGCTCTGGTACGATTTCAGTACTTCCAGGAGTTTCTTCACAAGATGTTTGTGGTGTAAACTCTGAGGCTTCAGGGTTTAATGTATTTCTGTTTTGAGGATAACTGCTCCTTGTAGGCATTCTCAAGATGTAAGTATTATCTTCTTCATCTGAGCTGTCTAAGTAATTTTCTTCAGGTTCTTCAAGTGGTTCTTCAAGTTCAGGTCTTCTTGAAGGTTTAGAAGGTTTAGGTTGATTCCTTAATTCAAGATTGAATTTATCTGGTGGTAGGTAGTCACAAGGCAATAACAAGTTTCGGTGTAGGACTCTTGTTTTATTGTTGTTTCCCGCTTCAGGCTTCACTTCATATACAGGACTATCTTTACTCCTTCTTCTGACAACAACGTAGATTTTGTCTTCCCAGTAAACGAAGTTGTGCAGGTCCACCTTTCAAGTAGATTTCTCACCAACACTCTGTTTCCAGGTAACAATTCAGCTCCATGACATTTCCTATCATAGTGGTCTTTGTTTTGTTTTGTCCTTCAGTGGCAACTTTAGAAGCTATTTTATAGGCTTCAGTCATGCGTTGTTCCAAGCACAAACATAGTCAGGGTAGGTCTTGTAAGTGTCTGAAACTGGTGTATCAAACATTATGTCTATTGGAAGACGGGGTGATCTGCCAAATAGAAGATAAAACGGCGAATATCCTGTGGCTTCACTTTTGGTACAATTGTAGGCATGCACCATCTTAGACAGTGAATTTTTCCAATCTCTTTTCTCTTCTGAGGTAAGAGTTCTCAACATGGATAGTAGAGTTCTGTTGAATCTTTCCACTTGGCCATTTCCTTCTGGATGATATGGGGTGGTATGTGATTTCTGAATTCTACAGTATCTTCCAAGGTGATGAAAGAGCTGGTTTTCAAACTCTCTACCTTGATCATGGTGGAGCTTGGTTGGAAAGCCAAACTTGAGGGCAAAATCATTGAAGATTTTCTCAGCAGCTGTTCTCCCAGACTTATTGGTAGTTGCATAAGCCTGTACAAACTTAGTGAAATGATCCATGACAACAAGGATGTATTCATAACCTCCTTTACATTGTTCTAGATGTAAGAAGTCAATGGACACCATCTCAAATGGGTAAGTTGTTGTGATGTTTCCCATGGGTGCTCTGATAGGTTTATGAGGGCGTTTGTCTTTTAAACAACCACATGTCTGAGGCAGCAATGTTTGGGATGCATCAGTCGGATCCAGGGCACCTCTCCAAGTTAACTCCACTCTCACATGCAGGTTGGAGGGCTTGGCCTACAGGGCTTGGGTACAAATATTAAACTAGCCTTTAAATGGACTCCATGCGGTCTCCTGATGAGTCTGTTGCAGATACAGACACATGAAGGACAGATGAAACACTGCTCTGTAGAAATATCTAAGATTATTTTGAACTATTCCCTAGTTGACAGCTTTCACATTTCCCTCTATGTACAAAATGTTGTGCTAGAGATGGCTTTGGACATTATAAATGGCACATCAGTAGAGATGAGCGAGCACTAAAATGCTCGGGTACTCGTTATTCGAGACGAACTTTTCCCGATGCTCGAGTGCTCGTCTCGAATAACGAGCCCCATTGAAGTCAATGGGACACTCGAGCATTTTTCAAGGGGACCAAGACTCTGCACAGGGAAGCTTAGGTTGCACACCACAGTCCGTCGGTCATCCGGTGTTTCTTTAAAGAACCTCCAGACTTCTGAAAATCTAGCCCTCGCCACGGGAGCTTGACTACGGGGAAACATTTGGCGCTGATGCACCAGCTCTGGCCCTGCCTCTCCGTCTGGCCCCACCACTACCTCTTCCAACCTGTTCTGCTATAGGACTCGCCTCCGTCTCAGAAGCACTGTGTTCACCCGGCCTATCAACCCAGCTTGGGTCTGTCACCTCATCATCCTCCGATTCCTCAGTCTGCTCCCCCCTTGGACTTCCTGCCCAGACAACAACTTCACCGCTGTCTGACAACCGTGTCTCCTCATCGTCCAACACCTCTTTACACACTTCTTCCACTACGTCAATAATGTCATCATCACCCACAGACTGCGACTGGTGGAAAACCTGGGCATCGGAAAATAGCTCAGCAGCAACCGGACAAGTGGTTTGTGACTGTGGGAAGGGTCCAGAAAACAGTTCCTCAGAGTATGTCGGTTCAAATGCCAAATTTTGCTGGGAGGGGGCAGACTGGGGGGAAGGAGGCTGAGGTGGAGGAGCTGGAGGAGTGCTGATTTCGGTGACATGGGTGGACTGCGTGGAAGACTGACTGGTGGACAAATGGCTAGAAGCATTGTCCGCAATCCACGACATCACCTCTTCGCACTGTTCTGGCCTCAACAGTGCTCTACCACTAGTCCCAGTAACTTGAGACATGATGAACCTAGGGAGTGTAGCTCTGCAGCGTTCCCCTGCTCCCTCATCAGCAGGTGGTGTCTCAACCCGCCCAGGACCACGGCCTCTGACCCCTGCAGTAGTTGGACGCCCACGTCCACGCCCTCGTCCTCTACCCCTAGCCCTCGGGTTAAACATTTTCCAAATTAAAGTGTAAACTTTAATTTTTTTTTTTGTGTTTTTTTTTTTTTAAACAAAACGATGCTATCCTATTGCTATGGCTAGTTTCTAACCTACACTGACAGCACACAACTGGATTTTGTGCTGTGCCTGATGACTTTGAGTTATAAAAAGAAATAAACGTAAAAAAAAAATAAATCAGCAGACTATGCCTAATTCAAATCAAACCCCTAATAAATTGTCCCACTTCGGTGTTTAAGGTGGATATGTGTGCCACTAAGAGCTAAACACATGGTTACCAAAACGCCACCTAAGGTAGCGCAAAAAAAGCCCATATCCGGACAGAATAATGATATAAAACGTAACTTTTAATAGTAAAGTTAAGAAGTGGTAGTGTGTGATCTGTAGACTACTTCACTTGTGAGACTTCACTTTAAAAACACAGGTGCCTGCGGCTCATAAATAGTCAATGTAAGGCTATAGCGACCAATCATG
This sequence comes from Engystomops pustulosus, assembly GCA_019512145.1. NCBI lineage: Eukaryota > Metazoa > Chordata > Amphibia > Anura > Leptodactylidae > Engystomops > Engystomops pustulosus. The sequence continues at coordinate 15,166 of WNYA01001265.1, read as the reverse complement.
GGAAAAGAAATATGTCCAGGGAGGAGGGTAAGTACTCTCCACGGTGTATATTGTAATGCTGAGGGCAGCTAGGGTAACAGAGGGGACTTGTCTAGTGCGTTCCCTATGCAAAGGGTTATTATATTTAAACCCAGTGCAACAGATTCAGCAGTGGGGGGATCAAAGGAGATCCCTACACATACTGAACAACGCTAAAGTCCCTCACATGTAGCATGTCTATGCTCTCTCACTGATTGGAATGGAGATATAAGTAACTAGCTAGACCCTATCAGCAAACTCGAACCATGAATGAACACTAGAATAGATTAATGTATCTAGAAGAGCCTAGGTATTCCTGCTGATTAAAACAACTAAAGATTAGCCTCCCGACATGTTTCACCGGTACACCGGCTTCATCAGGGGTCGGGCTAATAGTGAATGTCGGCTCGAATATGCCGAGTATATAAAGAGAAAGACCCTCCCACATTTGGATTGAGGACCAATCCACTACATGAGAAGAAGACAAGCCTCCACTTGTTGATTGGTGCGTACAATGTGCTGTGTGTCAGCCAAATCCAATCAGGTGCTAGGTACTAGTAGGAGGAGTTAACAAGTCCATCCAAACATATGATCTGTCACAGTGTTATCTGCGCATGTCAAGTTACTTAGTAAATGCCCTAATAGCATGCGGAATACGCATGTCTAGGGACTTAGTGCGCTCGACAGATGAATGATAACGGCGCATGTCAAGGGACTTAGTGTATGCGCCGAAATTATCCGTAAGTGCGCATGACGCGGGACTTAGTGCACTCAAGAAAAGTGGTGCCCGCGCATGCCTGACTACTTAGTAACGGAGAAGGATCAAAGTTGGAGGCTTAACAGGACTGACGCACGATGATCTAAGTATTTGCGCATGACCGGAGACTTAGTATGCGTGTATAGATGTCACTGTATGCTCCTGTTTGTGGACTTGAAACGCCTACAAGGTACTGATGTCAGCGCATACCTGGAAAACCTATATAATTTTAGTGTGTGTTCACAAGATATAGGTAGAAAAACATCCTTCTTAAGCCCTATCATATGTGATCTGCTATACAGGGCTAAGGAACCAGGTAGCATGTAACCTAGATAAAATCGAAGAGCAAGGATGATAATCTAAAAAGATGGCAAGTATTCCTTTTCAAGGAGTGTGACCCAGCAGGGAAACTAAAAACTATATAGGTTTGAGCTAAAGATATATCTGAGGCTTGTCATACATCCCCATGGACACTTATCACCGGGGAAGGGGTGTCTCACAAGAAGGTAAAAATAGAGAAGAAGAATATGGCCAGTCGGTCTAGATGTATAGCCTAACAGGCCAGAGGAAAATGTAAACTGTGATTGAATAATGTAATATTAGGTATGCATTATCAAAGATAGGCTGTGAAAGTAAAGCCCTCGTTAAGGCCACAGGGACTCAGAGACTTTAAGCGGTGTATCCACCTAGCTTCCAATTGTAAAAGTCTCCGATCAATGTTCCCTTGTCGGGGTCCAACTTGTATTTGGTCAATGGCCCAAAAATTAAGGGTTTCTGGTTTACCGTCATGATGGAGTCTGATGTGTCTCGAAATGGGGGTATCCTTCCCTGTTGTAATGGCACTAATGTGACTGGAAATTCTTCTACGGAGTTGTTGGATGGTTTTTCCTACATAAAGACGTGGACAGGGACACTGTGCCACATAAACTACAGCTGTGCTCTTGCAGTTCATGAAATGTTTGACTGTAAATTCTTTCTTGTCCACAGGATTGATGAATGTTTTAATTTTAGGCATGAACCTACAGAATGAGCAAGTACCGCAAGGGTAAGAACCTGGAATTCGATCTCTCAGTTTGACGATGGAGTCAGCGTGTCCAGTGAAGTGACTGTGCACTAAGAAGTTTCGTAAGTTGGGACCTCTACGGTAAGTGATGTTCGGTCTATCCGTAAGTTTTTCTTCTAAGTCAGGATCCGCCAAAAGGATCGGCCAGTATCGTGACATAATCCTCTTAATGGTGTCCGCATAAGCATCAAATGTCCCTATGCACCTGATAGTCTGTTTAGAAGGTATAGTGTTTTTGCTGGAAAACAGAGTTTCCCTATCGGTTTTTTTGGCCCTTGCATATGCTCTATAGAGGCATTTTTTTGGGTAGCCTCGACTCCTGAATCTCTGATAGAGGTTGTCACATTCTTTCTTAAAGGAGATGTCATCAGAGCAGTTCCTACGTGCTCTCAGATACTGCCCAGTCGGAATCCCTGATTTGAGAGATTGTGGGTGCCAACTTTGCCATTGTAGAAAATTGTTAGTGGACGTAGGCTTCCGATATATATCTGTTTTAAGACCTTTAGATGGATCCAGAGTAATAGTAAGATCCAAGAAATTGATCTGGCTGTTGTGAATTTCAGATGTAAACCGCATTCCAATGCGGTTATCGTTCAACTGGTCCACGAAATCCAAAAATAGTTGACGGTCACCTTCCCACAGTATCAGGACGTCATCTATATATCTTCCCCAGTAAGATATATATTGTGTATATTTAATCATGTCTTCAGAGAAGACTATGGTGTCCTCCCACCATCCAAGAAAGAGGTTGGCATATGAGGGTGCACAAGTCGCCCCCATTGCCGTCCCTCTAACTTGGTGGTAGAAGGACCCATTGAATAAGAAGTAATTATGGGTTAGGACAAAATGTAACAGTTTAAGTAAAAATTTGTTATGTGTCCAAAACTGTATGCCTTTGGTGTTTAGGAAGTACTCAACCGCTTGGAGACCCAATTGATGTTCTATGTTGCTGTATAGCGATTCAACATCCAAACTAGCTATCATGGTGTTGGATGTTAGAGGGAGCTCTTGTATTTTCTTAATGGTGTCCCTCGTGTCCTGTAAAAAGGAGGGTAGGGCACTCACAAAAGGCTGTAGCATTTTATCAATGTAAACACTGCAAGATTGTGTAAGTCCATCACACCCGGAGACTATGGGTCTCCCGGGGATGGGTGAACGTCCTTTATGCACTTTAGGTAGTGCATAGAAGGTGGATACTGTGGGGTGTCTATTGAACAGGACCTTAAATTCATCATTGTCAATCAAATTGTCATTCTTCGCCTCGGAAAGTAATGTTTCCAGTTCACGAATATAGGAAAGGGTTGGATCTGCTTGAAGGACCACATAGGTGGATCTATCGGATAGTAACCTCATCACCATCTTAACATATTCAGTGGTGTCCATGACGACCGTATTACCCCCCTTGTCAGAAGGTTTCACAGTTAACTCCTGATCAGTCTGGAGTACTTTCAAAGCCTTTACTTCCTCATTACTGAGGTTGCTGTATAGTTGAGTCTTGTCCATTTTAAGTTTTTCAATGTCATTAGAGACTAGTTTCACAAAAGTCTCGATGTTGTGATACTTTGAGAAGGGGGGAGTATGCTTAGATCTTGGTCTCAGGTCAGTCAGGGGAGGTTGTAGAGTAGGCGGACCCGTATCGTTTTCCTCTTCCAATGCTAACAGAGCTTCTAGTGCTTGAGTTTCCCTTACTTTTAGTCTTTTTTTTATCAGTTTCTTCCTCCTTGTGATATTTGTGTAAGGCTAATTTCCGTGCAAACAAATTGACGTCCTTAATCCATAAAAATTTGTCACAGAAAGGTGTGGGAGTAAATGAAAGACCTTTTTGTAATAGAGAGAGGGTGTGTGGTGATAATGTTTTGGATGATAGATTAATGATCAAGTTCTGCATTGAGTTTTGTGTCTGGGGAACTATCATTTGATGTTGTATCCCCATTTTTCGCGATCCCTGAGTGGTATACTCGGGATCTGTACCCCTAAAAAAGGGGAAGGAAAAGAGGTGGTGGTAAGGTGTGGGATGATGGAAGACTGTGTATTGTGAGCAGGTGGTTGGGCTATTGTTGCTGTCGTGCGCGGTGTTTCTAACATTCGTCTTGGGTCCATATTTAGTGATTGTGACATTGTAACATTGGGTGACTGTAAGATTTGTGGTTGTGAGGAGGAAGAAGAGGAGGGTAATTGTAACCCCATAGTTGAGGGATTGGAGGTTTCTGCGCATTGTGATGCTGCGACTCGATGAGAGGTGTTATCACTGGTGGATCTTTTATGTCTAGGGGATTTCCGATTTTTGATATTTTTACGCTTAGTGCCCCCCTGCCGATTGGACTGTCCCAATCCAGACTCCTCTGTACTGGAGAAATCGGATTCCGAGATGTCCGTGTACAGAGGTCTAGAGTTATGATTTCTATTGCGTTTCTGGAGGTTTTTTGGAGGATAAATCAGACCTGTCTCAAAATCTTTCCTGTCACGTAAGTATTTTTGATGTTTCTTTTCCTTGATATCCTTAACAAGTATATCTATATGTTTTTGTAATTTATTTTCAAGTGACACGAACTCAGAATGTTGACTGAAGGCCTGTATATCCTGTATATCCTTTTGCAATTTCTCTTGAATTTTGAGAAGGTTCTTTTTTTCATATGAATTCAGATAGTCTATCATACGTAATGAACTTTCGGTGAGGATGGTCTGCCAACCTCTCAGGAAGTCAGGGTCGTCCTGATGTGAGTTGGGGGTTATTTGAATCCTCAGTCCCCTGTAGACTAATTTCTGACTTAAATAAGTTTCAAAACTGACAACCTCCCAACTTGCTCTTATATATTGTTTATATGTTTTATTTAAGTCACTAAAGGCTAGATGGATATCACTATTATTTAAAGGCAGGTCCTGAGTAGAAAAGACCTGTGCAGCCTGTTGTGTGATATTGTCGAGACTTATCGGTTGAGAGAGAAAACCAGCCATATCCCAGGTGACAAGCCAATAGGTAGGAGATAGGGTCTCCTATTGAAGGGGCAGATACAGGCAGAGTTGATACACGTTAGTATGAGCCTCAGTAGGAAAAAACTAAACAGAGACACATCCTTACTCGGTAATAATTATACCAAAAAACGCCCTTATACATGCATACAGATGTCCGTCCACAAAGAGACGGGTATATGGGCATAAGTGGCCCGTGGTCCAAGAAAAGGGGAGTTTGAGAAAACCCCTATAAATTTGGAAGTCAAACTAATTTGGAAGTCAAACTAAGAGCTAAACACACAACGGTCGCAAGTCTCCCTGCAAATTCCTCACAATATGGTACTAGCTGCACTACTAATGGCAGCAAGCCCAGCCACAAGCAAACAAAAAAAAGTAAAATAAAACGTTACTGTAGGCCTAAGAAGGGCTGTTGGGTTCTTGTAGAATCACTCCTGCCTAACACTATTCTAATAGAACACCCTAACACTTTCCCTGACCAGCAGCAGCTCTCTCCCTAGCGGCATCCAGACACAGAATGATCCGAGCAGCGCGGGCAGGGGCTAGTCTATTCCAGGGTCACCTGATCTGGCCAGCCAACCACTGCTATCCACGTGTAAGGGTACCACGTCATGCTGGGTGGAGTGCAGAGTTTCCTGGCTTGTGATTGGCTCTGTTTCTGGCCGCCAAAAATCACAACGGCGGGAGATGCCATTTTCTCGAGCGGGCGAAGTATTCGTCCGAGCAACGAGCAGTTTCGAGTACGCTAATGCTCCAACCAGCATCAAGCTCGGACAAGTATGTTCGCTCATCTCTACACATCACACATCATTGAGTCATATGGATACCGAACAAGTAACACAGCCAACCCTCAAACAAAGTTCAATGTTCCTCTACGCCTACACTTTGCCACTGGCATACACTGAAGTCACATTTATCAAGTGACCTCACATTTTGATATTCAGTGTTGCTGCACCCTTAAGCAATAGACATAAGTATATGTGGGTATAGTGCACACATTAATACATGTATCCCAGGCACTTTTTACATTTGTCCATTTTATTTTTTATCAATAAAAGTTAGGTTTTATTTATCTTTTATCACATATTTCCCCTGTTAATGTGCAATGGTCGAGTCACATATTACTGATGTGCGCCAAAATTCTGCAGCATGTACAAAGAGGGTGCGCAGGGTGCACAGATTAATGAAGACTGTGCGCCAGTTTTGATGAATCTGACACACTTTGTACACTCCACAGGCAAACTGCAGGTAGGGCACTTTGCACTAGTTTTGATTTATGTGGCCCAGTGTATATTGTGTCACTACACAACAGCACATATTACATTTTGAAATATTTTATTGCCCTGTGTATCCTATACTTTTGATATGCATGTTTTTTTCTTTGTGTCTTTATATATATTTATTACAAAGAAAATACATGTGGTTGAACTCTACTTTGTCATCATCATGGGCTATGATAAATTACCCAAAAGTGTCTAATGTCTGTCTATGAACACAGCTCACCCTTGTCTAAGCCGTAATATGATGAAAAATATGGCTATTTGCGCTTTCTGATGAATTACCTACTTGGAAACACTTTGCTTCCTTTGGGGAACCATAATTCAGCAACTCTGTTCCTGCCATTAATATTTATTGAAATCCATTCTTAGTTTATAGCACCAAACTCTTATCTACTCACAACATAAAACAAACAATAGGACAATAGAACATTTTACCATCCGAAGTAACAGAAATATAAAAAAATATTTTTTTTCCACATATGGTAAATGTAGCATTCTTTAGCAGTCATTAGGAGAATATGTAGCTATTTTATTTCTAGTATTGCTTTTTTAATTGTAACATTAACATTAAGTATACTACATGTGCATCAATGTATACATTTTCAAGGAGGCTGTGTTCCTCGAAAAATTCCTGTAAGGAAAATACCCCCTAATACGTTATATGGGGGTCACATTTTTATGTTTGAGTCTTCTCTAAATCTAAAAACACGACGGGTAAAGGTGTGTAATATTTCTGACGATGGATCAAAGTTGTATTTTACTGTGCTATTTTGTCAGTATTTTGTTAACGTTGAAAACATTTGCTAGGATTTACTATATAAAGGAGATTATAGTACGGCTCATTTAACAGAGGTAGAATTAAAATGTCATAAGATTCCACCCAATTGTAAAGAAAAAATATATTATTATTAATGATAAAGCAGAAGCAACAGTTTGTAATCCCATCCTCATCCAGTGATTCTCATTAATCTCTGTATGCTTGCTCATACAGTAGGGACAGGGACATTTTAATTAAGTCTGTCCATTCAACTACTTAAAACATAAAAAGGAGAGTTAAACTGAATTTTTTTCCTAAAAATACTTTTATAATCTGCCCAGCTCCATTTGCTCTATAATATTTCTGTACATTTTTGAGCATTTTTTGTTGCCAAATGACATTAAAATGGTTAACCAAAATAGATAATTATTAGTTTTGATTCAAAGCCAGAAAGCGTAACACAATTTTATATTGTTCATGGAAACAGTTTTGTACTAAGCAGCCCTGTGATTGCATATAGCATTATAGATATAGGATCGTATCGAGGCCTTTATATGATAATACATGATAATTCTCCATACTCTAGATATTTAATGAAAACACAAAGATTGTTAATAACAAAAAAACAAATGATAGCATTGTGCTCTATACAATATTAACTCGTCTATGTTCTTCAGTAAAGTTTATGAAGGAATGTTTAGTTCATGTTGTCATTGTGGGAAACAGACAGCTCCTCTCTGTTGGCCCCTAGAAAATTTCCAGGACATTAAACTATGCAATAACTCAGGCCGTCCCTAGGTTCCCCAGCAATCAATCAGGAAATAGGTTGTCAGAGGTCCTGCTATTCCACAAGGAGTAGTCTTGGGTGGTTCATAAATTGAGGAGTAGCCATGTATCTGTGTTACAAGTTATAATAAATTAACTATACAGTTGGTTTCTTGTACATCTAGCTTTCATCTTTTAAGGTTCAGCAATTTCATCCTCTGGGCTGTCAAGTGAAAGCAGATGTAACATATATCTGGAGAAATGCAAGCAGTAAAGTACACTGCACACATCAAGAAAGGGAGAAAATGCAGCTTCATTTGATAAGCACATAGAAGCAACAGAAAAAATGCCTAATGTTTGGATATCTACTTCCAGACATGTCAGGATTGGAGATTATAATAACCATGCATATAATCAAGAAAGAGATGGAAAAGACGTGAAGCCTGAAATCATGGTTTCACATGGACTTCACATAAGTAGTAATACCCGCTGCGTGTTTTAAGGTCACCAAATGCTTCAATACAAACTATTTGCTCACTGTTTGCCATTGAGAACATTGTTATCACAAGGGATAATATTCAATTGAGCAGTTAAAGAGTGAAGAAAAAAAGCAACAAGTCCTCATAGGACAAACCAACTCTTATACACGGAAAGGAAAGCTGATGGAGGCAGACTGTAGTGAAAGATACACCGGGGGAGATTTATCATGCCTCATACGCCAGTTTTGGCCAGTTTTTATGCAACACCCCTGCCAATGGAATGGTAAGTCCAGTGTTGCATAATTAAATCCCTCTCCATGCAATAGAGGTGCCTCGAGGAGCCTGATCAACTCACTGGGGGCCTCAAGTGCTGGATATTGGTAATGCAGCTGGTAATTCTCTGCCTAAGAAGAAATATTAATAATATGCTTGCCACCTCACAAGAGGAGTGCGCCTGCAGGACCTGCTTTCACCACCAGGTGTCTTCAGCTCCAGTTGCTGCCAGCAATGCACCCCAGTCTACAGGAAAAACTCTTCAGCTATCTGCCGATGACAATGTCCAGGCTGCTGCTGTTCCTTTGGAAGATCCTGCAATTGTTCCAGATAAGGAATAATTGTCTGATGGGTTGTAGCTCATAACAGGTACATATGTTTCCATAGCTTCGTTCTCAGTTGTTCTGAGACCTTGTCTGCAAGGTAAGACCACAAGATGGTAGGTTTAATGTATTGCATTTCATATATATTTCTATGTCACCTAGGTGACGCGTCTTTGGACAAATTTCAGGCCCTGGTGCATGACACTACGCTTTAGCTAAGAAAACAGTTGGTTTAAGGGCGAGTAGCTACCAACTGCATCATACTTGTCTATGTTATGTACTTAGTCCAATACCAATCCCGGCTCTAGTAACCAGGACCATGGGCAGCTGGTCTTCCACACACTCAGGTATACTATACCATGAGACAGTCTAAGAACTTTACCGAAGTGCACATTATTCTCTCCTTTCAAGTATGCAGCATGCTTGGACCATCCGGAGGCTGAGTTATCACTTTCTAGCCCCTTCACCTTCTATTGTAATGCAAAGAGAGAGCTGGTTGGTTAATAGTTATTTTGCTACTAAGCTTCATGAAGCGCAGGTGTCTGTGACATGCTGCCATGACACACTTGGCCTGTGTGGAGACCAGGCCAAGCAGACCTCCACCCTAAGGTGTCTGTCTTATGTTTCTGCTGAAGCAGCCGATTATCCTCTCCAGCCTGAGCATTCATGTGGAACAATATCAAACCAGCCACCTCTATCCAGTTGAAGTTACGGCTGTTGTGGCCATTGCTGAGTTTCAATAAAAAGATTGCACATTGAATGCTTTACCAACTTTGCCAGAGATCCGTTTATCTACATTGGGGTTGCTCCAGGGAGAAACCTATAACTTCAGGGTCTCCTATTTCTTGTACTTTCCACCTGCCAGAGAATTGCCAGGTTGTGGACGAGGCCTCTGTTCCCTGGTGCCAAGTACCATGAACACCGCAGAGCGCTGGGCCGCATTCAGCCAGCCACTCAGATACCTAGGGCTCCGGCTCCCCCAAGCCACGAAAAAGGCTAGGCCCTGCTGGGGGAAGTTGCACATACACAGCATGTGAAAGTAAAAAATCCAGACACATGTCACAGATTTAGCTACTTTCTGGGGCTCAAACACCCAGAAGAGCACCTTTTTCTAAAAAAAACCAAAAAACTAGGCAAGTCTGGACACAGAGTGTGCATGCCATGGTCAGCCATATTTACTATAACCTGCAAATGGAAGCTGTGGGACCGGCAGTAGATTTCAATTACAGCACACAAGTGGTGGGTAAGAAATGACTAATAAATTACTAATTAAGAGGTTGGAATCTCTGGTGTGCCACACGCAGGTGCGTTGGTTACCAAGAATGGGTCACAATGCCACAAGCACACAAATAAAACTATCATGCGCTGCTTATCATGTTTTTTCACAAATGGTTTCAAAATCTGCATCAGTAAACCTTTGCGTGGAAATGCGGTCTTAAGATCACACGACCGTAAATGACAGCCGTGAACTACTCTCAAAACGGCATGGTCACAGTGTGATACTTGGAGATGGGAGAGGTAAGCAGCAATCAAATTCAATCCCCACCCAGCCAAAATGGGTCACAAACTTTACCATGTTTGTAGCCCATTTGAGCTAAAGGTATGTGTGCACTTAGACTTAGGCTTCTATATAGTGGTGTAGCTACCAAGGAGGCAAAGGTGGCAGTTGCTCATGGCTAGGGAACTGGTGGGGCCCACTCTTGGTGTTACTATCTGGCATCATGCAAGGTGCTGCTAGTCCTCCAAACTCCCTGACAGAAACTGCAATAACTGCTGGAGGAGAAATAATTATTGTGGTCCGTAGGTGGCAGCATAGCTCAGTGATGCTGCTTCCTTAAGCCACTCTGCACAGCATTAATCCCGCCTTTGCCAAACAAGGCCACCTTGCAGGTGTGTGGAGACTTATAGCCATTGATTCTCCAGTAGGGGATTCTGGAAAATATGCAAATATGTTTTCCAGGGTAGTACAAGAAAAACCATGCCTCTTTTGCTACCTTGTAAGGCAGCCCCCTTACCATCAAGCACAACTTTTAGGAAGCCGAATGACATCGCTGGATTTCCCAAATTTTTCTGATTTGCGCCGAATTGCCCCGGGATTTTGGCACACGCGATCGAATTGTGGCGCATCAGCGACGGCTTTCATGCGACAGAAATCGGGGGACGTGGAAGTCAGAAAACCCGCCAGATTCGGATAAAAACCATGGAAATAAAAAAAAAAAAATTGTGTCGCAAGAATATCACTCACATGCACCGGGATGAAGCAGGTGAACTCTGGCGAACCTCGACGGACCTCGGCACAGCAGCGACACCTGGTAGACATCGTGCGCAGGACCTTAGTGAATCGCCGGAACACCCGAATCCTCGTTGGTGAACGCGCCACCGGATCGCGACCAGACCGGGTAAGCAAATGACCCCCAATGTGGGATAAAAACTGAACTAGTATATCTATTCCAGAAGGAACAGATTTTCAACTGTAGACAGCAATGATTCGATGTGGATGCGTCCGATGCGTACATCGCGTACAGTATCAGATGCGGACAGTATAGGAAACTGGTTCAGCTGAGTGAGATGCTTCTGACTAGGGTCAGAGAGTAAGAGTTCTCCTTATAATAATATTCTGACAAGTATGGTGATAGTTATACATTGAATGGATATAACATCAAACTCTCTTCTCTTCTACAGGTATAAATCTCTGATCGCTGAATGCATTTTCACCCATCTAATGTTTCTTTAAATCCAGTCTCACTTTCTGCAATGGTATATATCTATTAATTGACTTAGTATTGCATCTGTCTGTTTCTTTCTGTAACTTTTGACCCTTTTTCTGTCCTACATGATTTAATGCTTGATGCCAAGGGAGCTGCCCTACAAGGTAGCTAAAAGAGGCGTGGTTTTCCTTATCCCATCCTGGAAAACTTTGCATATTCTCCCAGAATCCCCTAGGGGAGCATCTATAGCTATAAGACTCCACACACCTACATGGTGGCCTTAATTGGCAGTCTCCGTAAGGAGATCTCTTACTTCCTGACCCTAGTCACAAGCCTCTCACCCAGCCAAACCAGTTCCCTACGCTGTACTGAGGAGACCCAATCAGGTCGAAACAGTGCTGTCTAAAGTTGGGAATCTGCTCCTTCTGGAATAGATATACTGGTTTGGTCATGTCATAAGGCCTCTTGTAGGTCTTGCTTGATGTCAAGGGAGCTGCTCTACAAGGTAGCTAAAAGAGGTGTGGTTTTCCATATCCCATCCTGGAAAACTTTGCATATTCTACCTGATTTAATGTTCATCTATGCCCCTCAATGAGTTTGTTTTTCTCTCTTCAGAACTTGATCCACATATGTTAAGTCTCCTAGATTAATTGTTTTACGAGCTAAATGAGGATGTGGTCTCTTGTCTTCCCTGGGTAGAAATTTAGTGATAATGTTGGATGCTTGCATTCTTGTTTTGCATAATATATTGCTAAGTATAATAATATTCTGACAAATATGCTGCAGTTATACATTGCAGTTATAAAGGGCAGGAGACAGGTAAGATGCAGAGAATAATAAACAATTATTTTTCTCTAAAATTGTTTTCCTTTTTCTCTCTGTTTCTCTCTGTTTGCTATGTAACCATACTAACTTATCACAGTCTTCTGCTGTGAAGCAAGAAATAACTTCTTATAAATCTCTGCAGCATCTTTTGTCTCTTCTCTTTCTCCTTCTGCTTGCTGCAGGGGACATCTCTCCTAACCCAGGCCCACCTTCTGCTTATTCTAACACTTCACACAGAAACCCTGCTAACCTCATAAAGATTCAGTGTATCCACTCTTCTCCTCCTCCACTTGTAACCCCTTTTATATGTGCCCTATGGAACGCCCGCTCTGTGTGTAATAAACTAGAATCAGTTCATGACCTCTTTCTTTCTAAGTCTTTTGATATGCTTGCCATCACGGAAACATGGATCCAGCAGGATGACTCTGCCTCCCTCGCGTCTTATGGTGGTTTACACTTTTCTCACTGTTCCAGACCTGAGAATAGACAGGGAGGTGGGGTAGGCATACTCCTCTCTCCACAATGCACTTTCCAGGTCATGCCTTCTGTACCCTCTCTTACTTTCCCATCTTTTGAGGTTCACACCCTCTGGCTTTTCCACCCATTCTCTCTTCGTGTGGCTGTAGTATACCATTCTCCCGGCTCACCCTATCAGTTCCTTTACCTCTTGGCTCCTTCACTTTCTACCCTGTGACATTCCAACCATCATCATGGGAGACTTCAACATCCCTGTTACCTCTCCCATTTCCCCTCCGGCCTCTCCCCTCTTAGCACTAACAACTTCTCTAGGTCTTTCACAACTCTGCGATTCCCCCACTCATAATGAAGGAAACATCCTCGATGTGGTCTTTTCTCGACCATCTTCAATATCTAATTTTACCAATTCTTCTTTTCCACTATTCAGACCATAATCTCCTTTCTTTTACTTTCAATAATTTTTCACCTTCTCAGAATCCTTCCACCCATCATTCATGCCGGAACCCACGTGCAATAGATATTCACCAACTCAAAGAAACCTTACAGTCTGCACTGTCCCCCATCTCCTCTCTCACCTGTCCTTCCCAGCTACTAACCACTATTATCCCACTGTCAGAAGCGCTAGATGAGATGGCACCACCCACTATCCGAAATTTTCAACACACGCAGGCAACCTTGGCACACCGAACAAACTCGTTTCCTTCGGCAGTGCTCCAGGATTGCTGAACATCTGTGGAGAAAATCGCGGACATCTGCAGACTTTCTACACTTCAAATTTATACTAAAAACTCTGCCCTTCACCTTGCTAAACAGGAATATTTTACTAACCTGATTTCCTCTCTCTCTAACAACCTCAAAAGGCTCTTTGATACTCTTCACTCCTTACTAACACCAAAGGTGCAGCCACTGGTCACAGACCTTGGGGCTGAAGATCTGGCCGCCTACTTTAAGGATAAAATTGATTGTATCCGCCAGGAAATAATTGCTCAATCCTCTCACCCCACTAAACCCCTTCCCTCCGGTACCTTACCTTGTTCACTCTCTTTCTTTGAGCCGGTCACAGAGGAAAAAGTGTCCAGGCTCCTTTCTGCTCCAGGGCCGGCACTATGGGTAGGCAAAGTGGGCAATTGCCCAGGGCCCCCTGGATCAAATGAATCTTGAATTGTGTTTCTAGGTGCCAGGGATCCAGAGATATTCAGGTTTAAAGTGAGAGAATATCAGGTGCCATATTTATACATAAAAATCACTGCCAACAGCAGTTAAACAGTTATTATCTCCGTTTTCCTGACACTTAGAAACACATTTATATAAAAGAGGAGAGTCTCTTCTTTCATAGGAAAAAATAAGTGATGTGCTATGTGTCACAGATCCAGAGATACAGCCCCCTGTAGTGTCCCCCCCTCCAGATTCTCAGCCATCAGGCTACAGGGAGAATTTGCTGCACACAGGAGCTGCTGCACCTCACACATAATGGAAATATTCACTTTATATGTTACTACATTTTGAGAAGGAATAATATGAACTAATGTTCATGTTTTTAACCCTTCTATATGCAGAACTATCTGAGAACACACTTTCTCTCTTATTGCCTTTTATTTTGTGATAGTTTTTTTGCAAAAATTGGCTGATACGATGAACATTCGATCCTCTTCGTCTAATGTCGCTATTATATATTAACACCGCGACCAGAACATGTCTATAAAGTTATATGTACCACCAAAAACACTCACATGGAAAAAAGTTATTATTTCTCACCATCCTCCATTATTTGCACCCATGTTATAAGGTTCTCCCTCTCATTCCTATGAAGCGCGGAGGGCTCTGTTATTGTGCGGATAATACAATGGTCACATCTATAAGTGACTTGTATTATGTCATTAGCTTGGGTTATGGATATATAGTTATTATTCCCCCCATCCTCCATTACTTACCCCCATGTTATAAGGTTCTCCCTCTCATTCCTATGAAGCGCGGAGGGCTCTGTTATTGTGCGGATAATACAATGGTCACATCTATAAGTGACTTGTATTATGTCATTAGCTTGGGTTATGGATATATAGTTATTATCCCCCCCCCATCCTCCATTACTTACCCCCATGTTATGAGGTTCTCACTCAGATTCTTATGGACCCCGGAGGGTTCTGTTATTGTGCGGATAATACATTGGCGACAGCTAAACATGACTTTTATTATCTCATTAGCTTGGTTTATGGATATATAGTTATTATTTGTGTTACATTGTGTAAGGAGCAGACAATGATAGATCTGTGTGACGCTCAGTGCAATTCTGCAAATATAGTCTGGCGTCCCCTGTGGATGTAACATTCCATTTGCTGCATATTTTGGTGAATATCCACATGTGGGGTCTGTATGATCTCATCACATCTTACTGATTTAGGAAAGTAGATTCTTTTTATATAAATATCATAGTATCATAGTATCATAGTATATAAGGCTGGAAGGAGACGCAA
>WNYA01001264.1:0-81363 GCA_019512145.1 Engystomops pustulosus | reverse complement strand
CGCTTTCCCTGACCAGCAGCAGCTCTCTCCCTAGCGGCATCCAGACAGAGAATGATCCGAGCAGCGCGGGCTGGGGCTAGTCTACTCCAGGGTCACCTGATCTGGCCAGCCAACCACTGCTATCGACGTGTAAGGGTACCACGTCATGCTGGGTGGAGTGCAGAGTCTCCTGGCTTGTGATTGGCTCTGTTTCTGGCCGCCAAAAAGCAAAACGGCGGGAGCTGCCATTTTCTCGAGCGGGCGAAGTATTCGTCCGAAAAATATTAAAAATTCAAATCACCCCCCTTTCCCTAGAACTGATATAAAACATAATAAACTGTAAAAATCACAGACACATTAGGTATCGCCGCGTCCCAAAATGCCCGATCTCTCAAAATATAAAAACGGTTACGGCCGGCGGTGACCTCCGAGAAATGGCGCCCAAATGTCCAAAATGCGACTTTTACACCTTTTTACATCACATAATAAATGGAATAAAAAATGATAAAAATGTCGCACAGACCTCAAATGGTAGCAATGAAAACATCAGCTCATTTCGCAAAAAAATTATACCTCACACAGCTTCGTACCCTAAAGTATGAAAAAGTTATTAGCGGCAGAACCTGTATAAATTTGGTATCACCGCAATCATATCGAACCAAAGAATAAAGCTGAGGTGTTATTTAGAGCGCACAGTCAAAGTCGTAAAAACTGAGCCCACAATTTTTCCACATTTGGAATTTTTTTTTCAGCTTCGCAGTACACGGCATGTTAAAATAAATAACATTATGGGAAAGTAAAATTTGTTACGCACAAAATAAGCCCTCACACAGCTCTGTACACATAAAAATGAAAAAGTTATGGAGAGCGAGAAATGAGTGAAAAAAGGGGTTAAAGGTAAACTACCAGCAAAATCAGCTGGTGGCAGCTTAACTTATATGTGGCGTTGGGCCTTTTCTTATGGCCTAGTTTAACAAAAAGAAGTTTTTAAATTATGCTAATAGCCTGAGGGGCTGTGGTGGGCATCATCTGACAATTATGTATGCCCTAGCAGCAGGGCCGGCTCCAGGTTTCAGTGGGCCCTTGGGCGATAGAGCCTCAGTGGGCCCCTTTGCAGTAAACTGGCGTAGCGGCATGGATTCATTGTATACAGCCTCCTCACCCCCATGGATTAATTATATACAGCCCAGGCCCCCCTCACCGCCCATAGTTTAATTATATGCAGCCCCTCTCCCCCCATGGAATATATGCATCCCCTTCACCGCCCATTATATGCAGCCCCCTGCACGCACCCCCGATTCATTATATACAGCCCCCTCCTCATCCCCCATTCATTATATACAGCCCCCTCCTCATCCCCCATTCATTATATACAGCCCCCTCCTCATCCCCCATTCATTATATATAGCCCCCTCCTCATCCCCCATTCATTATATACAGCCCGTCCTCATCATCCCCATTCATTATATACAAGCCCCTCCTTAATCTCATCTTAGTCAGTATATACAGCTCTCCTCATATCCCCGAGTCGATTATAGAGCAGCCCCTGCTCGACATCTCCCCCTTCATATACACCAGACCCCCTCCTCATCTCCCCATTCATTAATTTAAGCCCATCCCATATCCCCAATTCATTATAAAGCCCCTCCTCATCTCCAGTCATTATAACAGCCATCCCATTTCACCAGGTCATGATATACAGACCCATCCTCATTCCCCCATCCATATATCGACCCTACATCATATCCCATTCATTAGATACAGCCCCATCCTCCATCTAACCATTCATTAATTACAGCCCCTCTCATCTCACGATTATTATATACTAGCCATTCTTCATTCCGCATCATATATACAGCCACCTCCGCATCTACCCATTATATCTACAGGCCCTCCTCATTCCCCATTCCTTATATACAGCCCTTCCTCATCTTCCCCATTTTATTATCTCCAGCCCCTCCTTATTCCCCATTTTATAACAAGCCCTCCTCCATCTCCCCATTCATTATTATACAGCCCTCTCAATTCCCCATTAATGAGATACAGCCCCTCCACCTCTACCCAGTCATTATATACAGACCCTCCTCATCCTCCCCATTCCATTATATATTATTCAGCCCTCCTGCATCTCCCATGCATTATATACAGCACCTCCTCATCCCCCCATTCTATATACACGCCCCCCTCATCATCCACCATAATTATATACAGCCCGCTCATCATCCCCATTCATTATATACAGCCCCTCCTCATCTCCCTTCATTTATACAGCCCCTCATCATCCTCCCCATTCATTCTATTACAGCCCCTCCTATCCATCCCCATTCATTAAACAAGCCCGCCCTCCTCATCCTCCCCATTTCATTAATACAGCCCACCTCGCATCTCCCCCCCGTTATTTATATACAGCCCTACTCAGTACCCCATGCATTATATAAGGCCCTCCTCATTCCCCATTTATTATATACAGACCCCTCTCATCTCCCCATTGCATTAATACGCGCCCCTCCTCATCCCCCCCCATTCATTCTATACAGCGGCCTCCTCACCCCTCATGCACTAGTAAATGTGACCGTTAAAAATAAAGACAACACTACTCACCTCAGTCTTCTGGTGAGGTCCGGAGCTTCCCCTTCGCCGTCCTCCTCCTCCGGCTGGCGGCCTCA
Organism: Engystomops pustulosus; assembly: GCA_019512145.1. Classification (NCBI taxonomy): domain Eukaryota; kingdom Metazoa; phylum Chordata; class Amphibia; order Anura; family Leptodactylidae; genus Engystomops; species Engystomops pustulosus. The sequence continues at coordinate 78,718 of WNYA01001264.1, read as the reverse complement.
CGCGCAGCATCCTGCAGCAGACGGAGCGCCACTTTACGGCGCTAGAACCTGGCACGGCACTACTGCTTCGGACGGGGGTTTTGCTGCACGGCAGGGTCTTGCGGTAAACGGAGCACCGCTTTACGGTGCCAGCACCCGGCACGGCCCGGCTGCTGGGGGATGAGATCTGGGCACGAGTGGGCCCTCCCAGCAGCTGTGGGCCCCGGCACTTGCCCGGGTTTGCCGGGTGCTGGCGCCGGCCCTGGTCATATAGCATACGTCTTTGTCTCTCAGTTTTTGTATGATTAATTTGTGTATGACTTTGACCATTACTAGATTTACTTGGTTGTGCCCGTCCCATTTTCTTTCGTTTATAGGTTCCCATTAAAAAACAGTGTTATGTTGTACAGAATTGTTTCCCATAGATCCCTTCCTCATCCAATCCATTCCTTGGTTAAGCTTGAAGGACATGTGTCTTTTCAACCGTATGAACTATGAATCTATGTAAATGGTGTAGCATGATCTATAGAGGGCTGTATAGGCAGAAATTAGGCAAAATATTCATGATTGCAAACACTTTTGTTTAAAGGAGAGCCATGGTCATCTACAGATTATCATGGGTTCACTTAATTTCTTCCCTGCACTATTATTATTTAAAGGGAACCTGTCACCACATTTTCACATATACAGTCAGTGACAGGTTCCTATAGAGCCCTATTAACTGACTGACACCCTTCTTTTAGCTAAAAATTGTTTTGCTTACATCCACATGAATCACCTTTTATCTTATATTACCTGGCATTAGAGGAGCCTGTACTGCTCGACCGGTCCCTCACGGCTAATCCTCCCCAAGCCTTCTACTCCTCTCCATCCTCCATGTAGGCTGCTGTGATTTCATGTAATCATATACATGGTGTACACTTTGCTATTCTTGGAATGCCATGTATGTAACACAAAGCACAATGTAAAAAAATTGACACAGTATTTCCCATCTGTACATAGAACTTTATATGTCTGTAGATAAATATAAGCAGACGGTCCCTAATTACAAGGGGGCAGAGCAGTGATTTGAAGAGACACAGAGCTCTCAGTCAGAATAATGGGTGTGGTTTACTGGCAGCCTGAGAGAGAGAAGAGTCACAAACACGAGTCACAAAAGCTAATTTGCATATCAGAAAAATGTTCGTAATTAAGGTACAGCGCCCCACTGGCAGCTAATTTTAGGGGATATGGGGAGGACTTGTAACCCTTTATCAGCAGGCATTGTTAGTCAGGGTGGTCAAAATCTGGTGACATGTCCTCTTTAACTGATACCTAGTGAAGTTTTGTTTTTTATTACTTTCTTGTGACTTGAAAAGCTAATTTACTGTAACAGTCATAAGCCACACACAGCTAATAAACTGGCAAATCTTTATTGCAAATAGTAATCTTATTTATTTTATTTTTTTATGTTGTTTGCTGTAAGCCACATGATTTACTCTGTGATGTGCATCAGCTGTCATAAGGCTGCGCATAGTAAATGTCTTCTATTCTAAAACAGTTCTTGCCTACTATTTGCCTTTGTTGCCAATTTGTATACAAGATATAATATAAGATATAAAATAATTGCATCTTTGTGGATGTCTGATAAAACTCCAAATTTAATTATGTGGGCAAGGTACACATTAAAATTTTTTAAACAAGAACAAAATATGTGGACATTTGTTACACACCACTCTGTTTTTGTGCAAATAATTTAGTATTCATGGTGTGGGTCCCATCTCATATGGACTTGATGGCAGTTCTTGCCACATTTTTGTATATCCAAGAATTGGAAGCTGAAGCAAGTTTTCCCTCAAGCATCTCCATTCAGTGATCAATCGCAGATTCATCTACCTTGGTCTTTGGTGACTATAATTGGATAAATGTTGTATTTATTTATCATTTTTATTTTGTTATTTTTACTACCCTTGTGGTTACTTTTTTATCTTATGTTTAGTTTCATTTTCAGTTTATTTAAATGTTATGGTGATTTATCACAGTATTTCTGGAGATATTCTACAAGGCCTTCCAAATATTCAGGGATTTCGACAATGGTGGCCACGAATGTAAGTGAGTTCTTGGAGAAGAATTTGACTGCTGTCATTAAATTCATATTGTTAGGATTTCTGGCTAGTAAAAATCTAGAGATACTTATGTTCTTCCTGTTCCTTGTGCTATATTGCTTTACAATATTCATGAACATCCTGATTAGAGATGAGCGAGTATACTAGTCCGAGTATACTGCTCAGTGGAGTTTTAGCATACTCGGACCGGCTCGTTACTCGGACGAGTATCTCTCCGGCTCGAGATCGAGCAGTAAATTAATAAAATAAATTGAATAAAAAAAAATAAAAAAAAAATATTCCAGATGTTTCCAGATGTTTTACTTGTAAGAACACATTGAACTAACACTATTCTTCACTTTCCAGGTGTCCGCGCGTGTCTCCCGCTAAGTTAGGAGATGTTCGGAACATCTGGAATGTGAAGAATAGTGTTCTTTCAATGTGTTCCGCACTTAAAGGGGTATTCTCATCTGGGCATTCACTTTCAGTTTCATTAATCTGCCATATATAAACATTTCTTCAATTAGATGTTATTTAAAAAAAAAATTTCCTGTGTGAAGATAATTTTTAATAAAAATAGTCATATGGTCCCTTAGAAACAAGACTGTGTCCTTGGATACGGCCACGTCTGCTGGTGTGATTGCACAAAGAAACAAAAAGTTTTTGTGTATGAAATGTCCAGATGTTAGTACATGACCCACAGCCGCCCTGTGGTAATGATTGCTGAATCCAGGTGCCCAGGCAGGACTCATTAGCGCATATCTGGCCAACGCTGCCAAAATGTGAAGTGGTCGTATCCGAGGAAGCTATCTCGTTTCTAAGGGACAACATGGCTACATTTATGAGAAATTATCTTCCCACAGGAACATATTTTTTAATAACATCCAATTGAAGAAATGTTTGCATATGGCAAATGAATTTAATTAAATGTGAATGCCCAGATGAGAATACCCCTTTAAATGGTCCTCTGTTCACTGTTTTTAATGTTTTAATTCAATTCTTCACTTTACAGATGTGCGCACGTGTCTTCTGATAGGTTCGGAGATACGTGCGCACATCTGCAATGTGAAGAATAGTGTTATTTCAATGTGTTCTTACAAGTAAAACATCTGCAAACATCTGGAATATTTTTTTTCACTGTTCTTTTAATGTTCTGTTTTATTAAAAAAATGCTCGGGTCTTCCATTGACTTCAATGGGGCTCGTTATTCGAGATGAGCACTCGAGCATCAGGAAAAGTGTGTCTCAAATAACGAGTACCCGAGCAATTTAGTGTTCGCTCATCTCTAATCCTGATCATTGTCCTGGTGTCCAACAGCGAGATCCTCCACACTCCCATGTACTTCTTCCTGACACAACTTTCTATCACTGACAACATATTACTTACAGATATTGTCCCCAAGATGCTCCATATGCTACTACATCACAAAGGAACCATGACTTACGGCAGCTGTATTATGCAAAGTAATTTCTTTGGTTTCTTAGAAGCATCTGAATGTCTTCTCCTCACAGTGATGTCCTATGACAGGTATGTGGCCATCTGTAACCCCCTCCGTTACACTTCTATTGTGACTAGTGCATATTGTGTGATTTTGGCCGTCATTTCATGGCTGGTTGGTTTCTGTATTATGTTATCCACCAGCATAGCAATACAGATGCTAAACTTTTGTGGACCAAACATCATTGACCATTTCTTCTGTGACTTCCTTCCCATACTAGAACTTTCTTGTTCAGATACTTCCATTGTTCAGGTGGAAATCACGTTGTTTAATATTCCATTACTTGTAGCCCCCATAATAATAATTATATTTTCATATTCTAAAATTATTGTCACCATCTTAAGGATCCCATCCAGGACCGGGAGACAGAAAGCCTTCTCCACCTGTAGCTCCCACCTCATTGTGGTCTCCATATTCTACTGGACATTATACAGTGTTTATGTTTTACCAACAATCATCCACCATCAGTAAGATCCTGTCCCTGCTCTATACTGTGATTACTCCTCTGATCAACCCCATCATCTACAGCTTAAAGAATAATGACATTAAGAAGGCCATACAAATACATGTTTATAAAGATTTGACACACCATAAGAATATGTAAATTGACTTTGGCTGAACTCTCAGCTGGAGATACATTGTTGTTATATAATTTTTCTGTAATTCTTTAAGAAGTGTCTATGAACCTTTTAAGTGCAGTGGTCAGACAACAATGTCGCCAATTTTGGTAAGACCATCACCCCTCGAAAGACCTCTTGGGATTCGTTCTCTTTTTCTGTGAAAGCTGGGGATTTCCTTAGGATGTCATGTAATGACCTTTATTAGAGCTCTTGCCAACAACAGTAAAAAAGTGAAAACTGCTGTCCATCTTTTCAAAAAGAGGGTTGTATGGGTGCACTACATGGACAATATTCTCCGATACAGTAGTATTGCAGAATGTTACATCATCAATCAGACCCCTTGTGGCTTAAATGACCTAAAGGGCCTAGCATAATATACAAAATGTAAAAAGAAAAGAAATATCATCTTCTCAAGAAAGCACATATAAAAATAAAATAAATCATAAACATAATGGTACCCCCTTGTTCCCCAAAAAGGCTAAAAAGGGCAAATGGTTGCTTTTTTACCAATTAATAAAAATATTACAAGTCGAAACACAAAAATGGGAAAGATCATTGTTGGGAAGTTGTTTACCCCTACTCACACCTCAATGTTTTAGTCATAGTGCGTTGGAAATTGTATGGTGGGAACTCACGGGCTTAACTCCGCCCATGCAGGGCTGGTGTCAGCTGCATTTCACATCTGATTTCGTGCACATTTAGACCAACAACAAGTCAATCAACTTGTAAACCCCTTCCTGAATGTGGAATGTCGTTTCTTACCCCCATTTTGTTTTCGTGCAAAGCTCCAAATACATTGAAGGGATTTGCCATGAAATCCCCAACATTTCAATCCCCTAGTGATGCTTACACAATGCAGGTCATTTTTAACCCCTTACTTTACAGTGTTACTCAGTTTTATTGCTATTTTAGCTTCTATCACTTACTGATGGTCAGTGTAGAATTCCATGCAAAGTAATACGATTATTATTAAAGTAATTTCTTTGGTTGCTCAGAAGCATTTGGATGTCTTCTCCTAACAGTGATGTCCTATGACAGGTATGTGGCCATCTGTAACCCCCTCCGTTACACTTCTATTGTGACTAGTGCATATTGTGTGATTTTGGCCGTCACTTCATGTTTGGTTGGTTTCTGTATTATGTTATCCACCAGCATAGCAATACAGATGCTAAACTTTTGTGGACCAAATATCATTGACCATTTCCTCTGTGACTTCCTTACCATACTAGAACTTTCTTGTTCAGATACTTCCATTGTTCAGGTGGAAATCACGTTCTTTAGTATTCCATTACTTGTAGCCCCCATAATAATAATTATATTTTCATATTCTAAAATTAGTGTCACCCATTGAGGACCAGGAAACAGAACCTGATGGTCAGTGTAAGATTCCAGAGTGTGAGCTGGGACTCTCTGGGCAGACACTTAATGATCCCTCTGTTCTGTGAGCTGCTGTGTGCTGACAATGTGCTTAGCTCACCAGGGTACAGGGTTTATCTTTCAATTAGCTTCTGAAAATTGTACTAGTATCTGACACATAGAAAGAGAGACAGATCAGAGATGAGATGTTGAGATCCATAAGATGAATATTACACACAATAGCTTTGACCTGGAAAGTGGGTAGTTCTGTACCTACAACTCACCCTCAACAAGTATATAGTGCATGTACAGAGAAAAGACAGACAGGGAACCGCTCTCCTCTTGAATTAAATGATGACCAGGCTATCTTTCATACATACTTTAACAAAGACTCCAGATGTGTAGAAAAGCATATCATATATCGTATATGAGCTGGCTGCTGTTCAAATAGTATGCTCTCCTCCAGACTGCAGGGATTCCAGTGGGGAGTTTCAAATGTAGATACCAATTGCCATTTAGGGGGTAAGTGTATGCCCAGCGCTCAAGGCACCCACTCGGACAATGGCTGGCAGCTTGTAGCTCCCCTCCCGCTGCTGCTGTTGTTTGCTGGCAGGAAGTCAGTGTGTAGCAGCATGATCTTGTCCCAGAATGTAAGGGGAGGAGCTGCTGCAGGGAGCAATACAACAGAGCTCCACAGCGTCAGGCAATATGGCTGCTGACCCTGATGTCAGAAATTACAGGGTCGTGTCTAGGGGCAACTGAAATTGTGAACACCAGGACTGAGACAGATTGGACTTTTATCTGTGAAATGTTTTATTTTTGTTAATAACAGTGAATTAGAGAAAGTGATATTTTGTTATCCTGATTACATATAAGAATCTTGTCTTCATTCAAGCCATTTTACACAGTCCAAGAGAACATCAAAGTTGGGCTCCAGAAAACAGACCCAGAGCCACATATTATTAAATTCCATTGGATATATTTTTTGTGTTTGACTCAATGAACTTGGTTTATTTTGTCTAAGTGATGTCCTGTTTGGCACATCTACTTTTTCTCATGAACTTTACATGTCTTGTATGTATGACCAGTGTTGATGGTTTTCATTCTCCTCGATTTACATAATTCAAATGTGCGAGGCAATGGAAAAACTGAAAACACATGGTCCCGAAACATGTATGTGGTCATGAGACCTTACACTGAACATAGGCTGTCGATAAATGTATCTTGGTTAGGTTTTCAGTGTTGTTCCATTTTTCATGCCTAGTTTTTAGTTTTCTTTTGAGTTAATTTATCAAACATGTAGTTTATAATTACAGTGGTCACTAAATTTCAGAATATTTTGAGATATATAATAACATCAACCACTGCAATACATTGACTTAGAAAACAAGAATATGACTGATGTCATGGAATTAATTCTCTTTGGATTTCAAGTCAGAATATAGACATACTATAGTCACTTAGCCAATAACCAAGGTTCCAACAGTAGCCAATAATAGTTTAAAAAAAGTAGCCAATAGTTACACTTGTCAGTCACAGTAGCCACTAGTCACAAAGTCACAGGGGGTCATTTACTAAGGGCCCGATTCGCGTTTTCCCATCGCGTTACCCGAATATTTCTGATTTGCGCCGATTTTCCATGAATTGCCCCGGGTTTTTGGCGCACGCGATCGGATTGTGGCGCATTGGCGCTGGAATGCACGCAACGGAAATCAGGGGGCGTGGCCGAACGAAAACCCGACGCATTCGGAAAAACCACCGCATTTAAGACAAAAAATGCACCAGGAAGAGATCAGTGAACTCAGACGAAAATCGACGGACCTCGACGCAGCAGCGACACCTGGTGGACATTGGGCGCAGGACCTTCATGAATTGCCGAAAGACCCGAACGCTCGTCCGAGAAGCCGCCGCTGGAACGCGAATGGACCGGGTAAGTAAATGTGCCCCACAGTGCCCCACTAGCCAATAGTCATAAAGCCCACAGCAGCATGACAGGCAGGTCTCTCACTGTATCTCAACATACACATAAATAAATTGCCATCCAATATCCTCACTAATCAATAAAATGGACCATTTTAGAAAAACTCTTTTTCTTATATAATATTATAGATATCACTGTGTGCATGAACTTGAGCTTCTCCCGATTGATCATGAACATAACAACTGTCAAAGAGAAGAAATTCCAAGCCAAGAACCAACTCACTGATGATATTACCAACAGCACCCCACCGCAGCAAGACCATCCTGCTTTCCAGCGGGGTCTGGTGAAGACCATGTGTCATTTAGACTTTGGTCCCGGGTGTCGGCTAGTACCATCTACATCTCCCATGGTGGTCCAGAGGGTTCACTGGTCCACAGACTCCTCCCTTCAGAGTCTTCCCACAGAGACTCTAGTACCGTTACAGCAAGATCCGGCCATTGACTCCACCAGGATCAGGGACTCCGCCAAGGATTGTCATCAGTTGCTGGCTGTTTTTTTTCCAAAGTGGTCACTCAGCAGTCCTAACTGCTCACTTTCCGGGAAAAACAACTAGGCAAAGTTGCCTGTGCACTTCAAAGTCTGCTTGAACCCCAGCAACTTCGAGGTCGGCTACCACATCTGACTCGCTTGGCTCCGGCTTACAGAAGCTGCTTCAGTCTCCGGCTTTCCAAGAGCCACCCCAGTCTGCTGCTTTTCCGGAAGCTATTCCGGTCTCTTGCTTTCTAGAGCCACTCCAGTCTTCGGCTTCCCAAGAGCCGCTCCAGTCTGCAGCTTTTCCAAAAGCCACTCCAGTCTCCAGCTTTCCAGAGGCTCTTCTATTCTTAAAGGGACAGCGTCCTCCTGATTGGCGCTGGATAATCTAGTTTACCCTTATAATCCGGCACCTCCCTTCTTGCCTCGCTGGATCGTTAGCTTTGCTGCAGTGTTGTTTCTTCAGCATCCTTTCTTCAGCTTTGTTCCTCTAAGTGAAAGCCCTATCTTCCATGCCTATAGGAACTTCCGTGGTTTCGGTACCAAGTTTCCCTAAGCTGTTCCTTTACTGGCGTGAGACAGTTTCCAGCGTTTCCATATGCTCCTGAGTGTCTTCAGCGTTTCCAGTTTTTAAGAACTTGTCCGTTCCTGTCCGCCTGGGTCGTGTGCCAGCTCCTGCCTGCTTGCCTGCTGTGAGGTCCAACTCATCCTTTCAAACCATACTCCTGCTGCCATCCCAGGCTTGGACTGTGCCCTGCTTCCCCTGTTTCTTTGGCTGCCACCGCGGGTCTAATAGCAACCGTGGACCATCCCGCTTTGCGGCGGGCTCTGGTGAAGACAATGTGCTACTTAGACTCCGGCCCCGGGTGTTGACTAGTACCATCTACATCTCCTGCAGTGGTCCAGAGGGTCCACTGGGTATTTGTGAAGATACATTTTAGGGTAGGGCAGCAGAGAGTAAGGACTGCTGAGTGCCAACTGAAGGTACTGCCTGACCTGAAGCCAAAACTGAGCTTCCTCCTATCTTTCCATTCTTTTTCATCATCTGGTCCTTGTTCTCTCCGCACCGTTTCCTATCACTTCCCCCTCTGTCTAAGCTCTTCTGTGCTGAGCAGCTTCACCTCTTCTTTTTTTTTGTCACAGACAACAAAAAGGGACAGGTTCAATTTAGGTTAATAGTGAGTGTAGTATAGTATAGTATATGTGAGTATAAATAACATAAAATCCTAACCCAGATACTTTCCGGCTTATCACATGGCACAGACCATTTTTTGCAATTTACCTGAAACAAACCCAAACATTTATAGATTCACTGAAGTCTGAAACATTTTGTAAGTTCTTCAGATGCTTCAGTAATAATCAGACCTCGATTAAGAAGAAAACAATGTAGCTACAGCTTCGTGGTTAGTAGCTGTGTCTTTCATGATCACCTATGAAGAGATTTTCCGTACAGGATCCTGACAGCACAGTCCATGTTTGTGAGTCGTCTCCTCACTAGCTCCAGTTCAGGCTCATTAACAGCTGGTGATAACAGTAAAATAAAAGAAAGATAGAGGCAATGTCCACCCTAGTGACAACTGACTGTGGTCCCGGTAATATAACTCTTGAGACATATTTGTTTGGCTCCCTGTACCTTGGGTTCTACTTTGGATAAGGGATAACAGGCGCTAATTAGACATGAGTAGACCCAAACTTTAAGTTCGGATTCAAGATTCAGGTACGAACTTCCCAACCTGGACATATTTCCAGATTGGCGGCCAGGTAGCGAATCCAGCAAATTGACAGACCTGTCAACTAGCCATAGTTGTGATTGGTCAGTAGGACACAGCTAGGATTTTCAATATTCAGAATTGGAACAAAAATTTTGCTGGGGAGAGCCTTTGACAACAATTACAACAATACATATGTCATGCATCTGGCTTCTTTCTAAACTGAGATCCAGCCTGGTATATCTATCAAAACTATCTGTAAAATCCTCTATATTTTCCCCTGAGCTAGGAGAGCACTCTCTGTTTGTGACATCATCAAAGTGCACTTAGGCCAGAACAGTTTTATTCACTTCCTATAAAGCTGAGAGCTTTCACATATGTATATATGCTGCAAGGGAATGATGTATCACACGTAGCCCCAACACAATGCCGTATAGTTCCTGTACTCATATACCTCCTCCCATCTGTAGTATATATTACACAGCAGCCATACACACACACATTCGCCTCTGCTTCATAGAGCTGTATGCACACTCAGATACTTTGCATGCAACATGCAATCAACTTTGCCTCTCTCTGTAATCCTGCTTGCGGCAATTCACTAAGATTGTGCACCAGAAATCATTAATGTGTAGCTTCCCTGCACTGGCCCAATAGAGTTCACCATCCTTTTTGTGGTGCGCCTTTAACATAGGTTGTGTGACACAATTTGAAAATTAAATACGGCACTCAGTCCGTCCGACGACACGCCCGCTAATTTGTCACGTGGAAGCAAGTGCAGCGCAAGGGTAGCGTGTGGCAGCACAGACCCTTCTTAAATACCAGTGCAAGCCGTTTTAGCCATGAAGAACGTGCACAGTCCAAAGTGCAGAATGCAACCCATAGTAAATGTGCCCAATTGTCTCTGACTGACTGTCTTTTATCTCTATCCATATTACCTCACACATAAGTGTCCTATAGTCATTGCCTACAGTAACCAATCACATTTCAGAGCTCATGTTAATGCCCTGTGGCAGAATAGCAACCAATCACGGCTCAGCTTCCAACTGCCACAGCAGCAGCAGACAATGGCTCCTCTATATGGTGTTAAATAAGTGGATTTTGGAAAGTACAGGGTGAACATTTTTAAACAAAACCGAGTCTATGGTGTTCCCTGAGTCACAGAGAGCAGCTGTGCAAAATTTGGTGATTGTAAACTTGTCAGCTCAAATTCCTTTTGCGGACATACATACACACACACATACAAAACACACATACACACACATATACACTCAGCTGTATATATTAGGTTCCTAGTGTAGCCTGCATATTCAGGTATTTAGTATAGACTAGTCTCAGCTTCTTACTAGTGGCTCTGCGGGCTATTGGCAGCTACAATTTCCAATCAGGCTGCTATGTTGTATGTTGACACCCCCATCATGAGCCAACTGGAGGCAGCAAGTTGAATCCATATTATAGTCCCTTTAAATCTGACTTTCTAATAAATTAAGGAATATCTTCTAGGGCTATCGACATTTATATTCATCTAGGAGCCTTCACCACTGACCTACTTGTTGAACCTGATGAAGGTTCAAAGTCAAAATGCATTGTTTGAATAAAGATACACATTTTAAGACATTTCTATGGGCATCGCACCTCTTCTTCCATGGCTATTTCTATGTATCCTTCAGGCTTGTCTGCCTAATCGTATTCCTGGAGTTGCACATTGTATCTCCATGATCCTAGGCAGGGGGTTGACCTGGGGTTTATGCACTAGCTCAGATCTGGATGGATGTGCTCCATTACATTACTGTATAAGGTGCGGGTTCCACCGTCGTTTCTTTACACCCACATTTTATGTCCTACATCTGAAGCATCCTGTCTCCTTTATCCTGTTTTTTTTCAGCTGGACACCAAGGCCATCCTCTCCATCCAGTTTTACCAGATTTAAACATTGCATAGCAAAAGTTCTGTTTAATACGGTAACAATATTAAAAGGAAACTGTCAGCTTTGAAGTGAGATGTAAAACGATTATATGACCAGAATGTCCAAATCACTGTAAATGCTAGGCCAGGGATAGAAGCCACCACCTCTCCAACAGTCTAGCACATGATTTCCATCACAGAGCAATGGTGGAGCAGTAAGAGTTGGGGAGAGCTTGACTTCAGTTCTAAACTCTCTGCCCACATGACTCAATACAAATTTGCATCTCATTTTTAAGTTTCTTTACCACACTAGGCCATGAACAAATAATGATCTACAAGGTGTTAATCCGCTTGACATGATGCTGGTAGTGTTTCTTCTGACACACATTGAAAACCAAAAATAGTGGAAGTCAACGTTCAACGTAGGCCCTAGGAGTGCGTCATTATAATACGGAGAAGTTTGGGACACAACGTGTGAACTTCCCCAGTCATGTGCAGAATAGCTGTAACTTTTATGTATTTGAATCTTTCTAATGTATTTAGAATTTGTTACACGCAAGTCGTAAGGGAAGTGGAAAGTTTTGTAGAGATTTCTGCAGCTATCACTGAGCCCCAGTCGCTCTATCATGTCCTCTGAATGCAAATCCTATTTGTGTGTCAAGAAGAAGTTAATGGAACCCGATGGATCTTTAAAGTTTATCTGATTCACATCATATAGGAAAGAAGCTGGAAGGAATGGAAAGGGTCAAGTTCCTGCAGCTTTTGCTAAACTCTTTCAATGTAATAAAAATCTTGGCTCCGTCTGTAGAGAAATTTCTTAAGTTTGGTAAAGAAAGTTACACTTTTCCCAGAAAACTTTTCAGACGTGACATCATTGGGTCTGGGGAAGGAGAGTCTGAAAATAGACACAGAGGAGACAATGTGATGAGATGTGATAAGATGTATCAGTCTGTGGGTATATATATGGGCAGCGCTGGGTCTCTGTATCAGTATTGGGTCCAGTATTCATGTGTCCGGCACCACGTAGGGTCTTACAGGTCACATCCTAATACTGGAGGCTTCTTCTGTATCATAGAGGTTACCAGGATCCTGGACAGGACTGAGAGTCTGAGGAAGAAGCAATGAACCAGGAAACATGTTCACATCAGGAGGAGAAAAGATGTAAGTCTTATTTTATTTACTCATAAAATTCTTTCTTTATAAACCCATTCTGTGTCCTCATCCTATCTGTTATCTGGAAAACACCAGATACCAAAGCTCCAGGCCTCTCTGCAGTCACATTTACCCTGAAGTTTGGTTACAATTCTGTTCCCTTATAATTATGTAAGCTCCTGTGTCCTCCCTTCATCCTTATAGACTTTAATCTCTCGTGTCACCCCTCATACTCATAGACTGTAAGCTCTTGTGTCCTCCCCTCATCCTCATAGACTGTAAGCTATTGTGTCACCCTTCATCCTCATAGACTGTAAGCTCTTGTGTCCTCCCCTCATCCTCATAGACTGTAAGCTCTTGTGTCCCCCCTCATCCTCATAGACTGTAAACTCTTGTGTCCCCCCTCATCCTCATAGACTGTAAGCTCTTTTGTCACCCCCTCATCCTCACAGACTGTAAGCTCTTGTGTCTCCCCTCATCCTCATAGACTGTAAGCTCTTGTGTCTCCCCTCATCCTCATAGACTGTAAGCTCTTGTGTCACCCCTCATCCTCAGCTCATCTCATGACTGTAAGCTCTTGATGGCCCTCATCACCCTCTCATCCTCATAGACTGTAAGCTCTTGTGTCCACCCCTCTATCTCATAGACTGTAAGCTCTTGTGTCACCACCCCCTCATCCTCTAGACTGTAAGCTCTTGTGCCCCCCTTCACCCGCATAGACTGTAGCTCTCTTGTCACCCCCTCATCCTCATAGATTGTAATCTCTTGTGTCCACTCCATCCTCATAGACTGTAAGCTCTTGTGCCCCCCTTCCCATCCTCATAGACTGTAAGCTCTTGTGTCACCCCCTCATCCTCATAGACTGTGAGCTCTTGTGTCACACCCCATCCTCATAGATTGTATCTCTTGTGTCACCCCCCCCTCATCCTCATAGACTGTAAGCTCTTTGTCACCTCACCCCCTCATCCTCATAACTGAAGCTCTTGTGCACCCTCTCCTCATAGACTGTTAGCTCTTGTGTCACCCCTCATCCTATAGACTGTTAGCTCTTGTTCACCACCCCCTCATCCTCATAGACTGTAGCTCTAGTGTCATTCTCTCATCTCTCCCTCATAGACTGTAAGCTCTTGTGTCCCCCCCCTCAATCCCATAGACTGTAAGCTCTTGTGTCTCCCTCTCATCCTCATAGATTGTAATCTCTTGGTCACCCCTCATCCATCCTCGTAACTGTAAGCTCTTGTGTTCACTCCCTCATCCATCATAGACTGTAGCTCTTGTGTCACCCCCCTCATCCCATACTGTAAGCTCTTGTGTCACAAACACCTCTCTCATAGATGGTAATCGTCTTGTGTCACCCCAACCTCATCCCATAGACTGTAAGCTCTTGTGTCACCCCCTCATCCCATATACTGTAAGCTCTTGTGTCCCCCCCTCAATCTGTCCTCCCCTTGTGTCCCCCCTCATCCCATAGACTGTAAGCTCTTGTGTCCTCCCTTCATCCTCATAGATTGTAATCTCTTGTGTCACTCCTCATCCTCGTAGACTGTAACTCTTGTGTCACTACCTCATCCTCATAGACTGTTAAGCACTTGTGTCACCGGCCCTCATCCTCATAGACTGTAAGCACTTGTGTCACCCCCTCATTCATCACATCCACGTATAATGTGACTCTGATTCTTCTGATGCCTGAATGTTTATACTGTGACATTTATCATCAAGTGTCTGAGGTAAAACGGTTCTAATGGAAACCAATCAGAGCTCAGCTTTAGTTTTATCCAGATGTAGGAACATAATTTGAGCCTGATGGTTGCCATGGGAAACTACAACGTTCTGCTCTAAGCACTTCTGTATAAATTCCCTTGTAATCTCTATGCTGTAGGTGACAACCTATCCCTCCAGCTGGACCAATCTCAGCAAGGACCCCGTCAGAGGTAATTGGACCTGAAAATGGGGCATATAACTCAAAGTCTAGGAAAAATGTGTCATAATTCTACATCGAGGGATTTAGAGTTTTTCAGATTATGTTACAACTTTTTAAGATTTGTGCAATGTGATGTAGCCTAAAGGATGGGGTTTTGTTGCACAAACAATAAGAACAATTATCCAAATATTTTGATTTTTGGAAATCTAACTAAAGTTTACACTATAATGGGGAATCCGTTATCCTACAACCTACATTGTGATAAAGGTGACATTTGGGTCTGTGCTAAGATTGTCAGGTGAGGTCCCGCAAACCCGGACGTCGGCCATTTTTCCTTGGGGTCCTCCACTACGGATGTTACCCCGCAGCAGCATCACACCCACGATCGATGTTGGCGAGCATTTGGGTTCAGGTACAAAATCCAACATTTGTTGAATTGGTGTCCGAACTTGCCCGATCTCAAACCCGACTTGTGTCCGCTCACCCCAAATTGTGATTGATAAGGTGTTGGCAGTATGGAACAGTCTGCTGAGACAATTTTTTTTGGACACTTTACCCAAATCTGCCCCCTTATATTTGTTATTGTTTTGTTACTGTCGATAACCTCCATTTTCAATAAGAATTAAGAAGAAGAACGTGTCACCCCCCAAGTATCGTCTATTTATGATTTGCATACCCATGCTGTCTGGAAGAATTTGCATAATAAAGTCAACCCGAATCACTGAAATCTGGGAAAATAATTGGAAAATATTTTATTTATTTCTCGTTGTGAATTTTCTGTCTGGTGAATGGAGCATTACACCTATGGGTCCCACCACTACAAGTCCGACCTCTTGGAGACATCTGAAAGGCTTCATTCAGGCCATAAGCAATCTCAATGTCCCTTCCTTTGGTCTTTACCTCCACTTTGATTGTTCATTAGGATCATGTAAGTAGAAACGTTGATTTACTTCTTATTATTCATCGTTTTACCATTACAACGACACTTCTCTGAGTCTTCCTCTTTATGAAGTTCTTTAATTCTGGGCTAATTTGGAAGCGTCCTATTGTTTTCCTTGTGAAAGGTAAGGCCGATTCATGAATTGTGGTGCCCGGTGCACATTTTTTTCAGTCTTGTCAGAAAACGCAGTCAGCCGCGACAATAAAAATGGCGTAGACGATGTATACAATGTAAAGCAGTTTTCCATGTTCTTTCTCGTGCAAATCAAACAGAAAACGGTGGAAAAGAGTTAATAAATTTGGCCACTAGTATAACATTTTAGGTTTCCATACTGGTACTAGGTAACATTTTGAAGGCGAAGCACAAGGTCACATGTGGAACAATGTTTTGTTGAATATATGGATGGAGATATATGGATGGGACAGGATGTCGGCTTGCTTGTATTTCTTGTTAATAATTTAAACTGAATTTGGTTGTGCAATGATTAACCAGTGGAAGCGGGTGATCAAGGGGAATTAGGAATGAGTTAGAATTGGGGAATATGGCCAGGGATATACTAATAAGTAGATTCTTCATGGAGGGTTATCACTAACGATTGGATTGGAGGGCACTAGAGAGTTAGCTGGGAGAAACCCCAGATAATAGTAATTCCAGAGTCTGATAGGGAGATGATGAGGACATGCATAGCAAATTTGTAGTTCTTGGGTTGGATCAAATTGCAAGACGTGTTCTTATTGTAGGCAGGTTTGGATCTGGGCCTCAAAAGATAATTCGGGTAAAAGTTTCTCGGCCAGCGAAAACTTTAGGACTAGGAAGAGTGTGAATCCATTAGTTTGGTGGGAGAGTGCAATGGCTCGAGTAATAAGTCTTCCCAGAGATCTCCCCTCTCCATATTAAGAGTGAATCCTCTATTTGCACTGGAGATTGCAAACGATTTTCAGTGTGCCATTTTGAATAGCTCTGCACTGTACTACTTTAGATAGTTAAAAGGGTGTTTTCCATTTCTGGCAAAAGTGAAGAGCATGACCAGGGATCCTAACGTTGGCACCATGTCCCTGTGTTACCACATGCGCATCACGCACCATCCCATTGGCCTGGGAGAAATGGTGGAACAGAATGTGGAGGGGTCAGTCCCTTCACCGCAGCACAACATACAGCATCAGCATCACCTTGGGCCATATGCCATTTCAATCCGCCATTACGTCTCCATCACCTCTGCCGAAGGAGCGTTTGTCTTTGACATCATCTCCCGGTTCCCAGATGCTCCTGCTCCTCGCTACGCCATGGCGCCAGCAGTCATTGAACGGCGTGGATTCAAAGAGACAACCTATGGCGTCCGCCATCCTAAGGGCAGAAGCTGACCTTTCTTCGTTGTCCAAGTTCTTGGGACTAACAGTCTCTCCCTTTCCAAGTACGTGGCACCCCTCAGAGAACTAATGCTTTTTGTGCCGAACCGAGGGGGGAGTGCCAACCGCAATTTTTTTCCAAAAAGCTTATCAGTTTCTTCCCAAGGGGCACGCAGCGCGGACGTGTGAGCTGTACGACATGCTCAGGGCCAGGCATGTCCTTTCACAGCCCACATGTGTGAATGTGGCTTCCCGCCCAGCCACATCAACAACTTCCAAGAGACGGTGCTTGCTCCTCCATGTTGTCAAAAACTGCTTCTTCCTGCGCCAGTGTCCTTGCCTCTCCTCTCCCACACCACCTCTCAGCCTCCAAAGGGCTGCTCCATCATACCACATGTCAGGGCACAGCGTGTGTCCACAGTTCTACACCTGTTTGCCGGGCGAAAGAGCCCCAGGAAGGAACTGCTCCGCGTCATGCTAACAAGAATCATTGTGTGGCTTTTTCGCTTCTCCGTGACACGAAAAATCACGGAACAGGGAACCTGGTGACAGACAATGGACGCAACATGGTGTCCAGCGCTCGCACCGAGAATGGATGGTCCCTGCTACCTTCAGTGGCGCACATGTTCAAAGGCTGGTTGTTCAATAGATTCTTCAGTCTTACACGCGCATCTCTGCCAAGACAATTCTAAAAAATAGTCGGGAAACTTTGCATGCACTTAAAGTCCTATCTTCAAACGTAAGCCACCCCTCCGTCTGCGTTGCAAGCGGCCGTCCTGTCTATGCACAGAGCAAAAGCCATTAATGATTTTTGTGATGATGCAACGGACCGACGTAATCTGCGTCCACTGTAACTTGATGTCAGAGCCTGACGGCCTCATGCGTGACACTGCGCGTTTGCTGCATGCCGCTTTGATAGAGGCCCACGTTATTTGTCAGTCATCCAGGACTGCGGGATGATCAGCATTCGCCCTGCTTTGGATTTGTCCTGCGAACTCACTCGGTCAAAATCTGTCTGGCATGGGACAGGGTAGAACTACAGGTCCATTGCTCACAGATAGTCCGTGGTGGAACGGAGGAGAGACTGCACGAAGACAGAAGTCTGGGTGAAAGTAAGTGTTTTTTTTTTTTTCACTCGAAGGGGTACAGTAGAGGAAGTGATGCAGAGCATCCGGTAGGAGGTGAAGACGAGCAGTGATCTCAACGCCCATGGCAGTATAAAGGTCGTTTAATGGAGCAGGAGTCGGGCGCTATGAGCACTTGTCGTCAGATTGGCCCAAGTCCAGCCGTGCTGCTTTGCCTAAACTAGTGAACATGACCAGCAATAGTCAAGCATCCCTCATAGGTGGGAAGTGACTTTAACTCGCTCTCACCCTCTTGTGACGGCTCATACGGTCATTCCTCAAAATGGGTTGACACTTTTTTCTAGCTGTCTTAGAGGGAGGAACAACTGGCATAACCGACTAGAGCTAGTTGGGTGGTGAACCTAGGCCCGGGTGCCATGAGGTGGCATCTGAGCCATTTTGTGGGCACTCAGACCATCACCCAGGACGATTTACAGAAATATGACCAATCCATCCACCAAATCGCTCTAGTAGTCCCCAGAAACTTAAGATACCTGCTCTCAGCGCTATTTTAAAGCACACTTCATTGTGCCTTCTTTGGAATTGCAGGTAGTAGTTGGAGAAGGGCGCTGACCGAACTGCAATATCTTGGAGTCAGTCTGCTGAACTCCCCGCTTCTTCCTCTACAGAAGACCCGGGCGAGACGCTACCAATATGCCTGAATTTGCCATCCTTCTTTCAACTGTATTAGTGACCTCAGTGGCCTATACGATTGAAGAGCTGGAAAACAGGTAGTAATAATTTACTGCTTCAAATGCCACATTGGCCCTCACGTATAATAAGTGGTTTTTGGTTGTAGTTGGGGCACTCATCAGTCTCCAAAAATGTTCTTCCATCGCTAGCTATAGAGAAATATGTACACACATTTTTGGCCGCTGGCATGTGCGCCATTGCCCATCCTCTGTCAGGTCTGCCGGGGGATTCCTGCAGTCAACGCCACGACTCCTGCCACGGCGGCTGTTGGGAGCTGGGCAGAGCAGAGCAGCTCCATCAACAGCTGCTTTAAGTCTGATCCTTAATGAGCATTTTGTACTTCCTTCACCCGCCTATTGAGGGTGTAAGTTGCCACCTCAGGCAAGGACATGAAGCAGGTGGGGCCTATCGTGAACCGCACTCTACCACACCAGGTCAGAGATCCCTGACTACTTGGCAGCCAACTTGATGTGTGCCGCCAACTTGCAGATTTTGCTGTAGAGAAGCGTCCTTCCTGGCCAGTAGTGGTTGGGCATAAGATCGGACTATCTTATCCCCAAGGAGAACTTGCTTGCCCCACCGTAATGAGAGATACTGACCTTTGTTAGGAATGATCAGGCTAGGAATTTCAACTCACAATACTTGTGCATCAAGATTAGATCAGCCGGAACGCCATCCCCAACATTGAGAAATGAGTATGGTTCCAACGGTAACCTTCTCCATCCCACATATTTCTGAGTGCTGCCCCCACCTGATTCCTCAGACATCTGCTGCTAGTTGCTCCATCTGCCGCCGAACCAATCTTTACCAGGACTGGAGTTGTCCGCACACCCCCGACCTCCACACTATATCATTGGCCACTCTTTGGGCTCCGGCTGCTGCTGATGCCACCATCCACAATTTATCCTTTATGCCACTCTGTGTGCTCCTGCTCGACACACAACCTCCCACTAATAGTTTTGTCACTCTGTGGCTTCTGCTTCTGCCGACGCCACCGTCCAACTATGTCATTTGCCACACTGTGGCTCCCTGCTGCCTGCGGACGCCACCACCTACCTCCACACTCTATCATTGGTCGACTCTAGGCCTACATGTTGGACACCACGCTCCACAACTCTGACCTCATGCTGCTGCCCTTGGTCTTGTGCCACCTTTTGTCAGTTCTAATGGGGGCAAAGTTTCAGAAAACTTTCATGTATTATATATGTGGCATCTCTAATCTTCAAATTCAAATTTAAATAGAAAATTTCAACTTTGAATTAATTTCAAACTTTGTCATTGTGCCACAATGTGGCCTCCTCTGCTGTGGGCTACTGCTGCTGCCGCCACCTCCACCCTCTGTCATTGTGCCACTCTTTGGCTTTCCCTGCTGCTGCCACCATGTTGCTGCCACCTGAGGGCTCCTGCTGTTGATGCTGCCGCCACCTCCACACTCTATTATTGGGCCACTCTGTGGCTTTCCATGTTGTTGCCACCATGTTGCTGCCACCTGTGGACTCCTGCTGCTGCTTCTGTTGCGGCCACCTCCGCATTCTTATCATTGTGGCCTCCCGCTGCAGCTGCTGCTGCCGCCACCTCCACGCTCTATCATTGTGCCACTCTGTAGCCATGTACCATGTTTCTGCCACCTTTATAATTTGTCATTGTGCCACTCTGCGGCCTACCAATGCTGCTGCCAACTGACCGCTGTCTCCCTGGAACACCCTGTGATTTCCATAATGCAGTTTTCACCCTCCATCGCTCTATGACGTTGCCACTATGTTTATTCCCCTTCATTTCATCTGTCAGAAGGATGAAAAACTTCAGGGTTGATAGCCAAAAGCAGGAGTGGATACAGAACACAGAGGACATGCAAGTATCCCATTTACTGCTCATCTCTATTCTGGATCAACTCCTGTTTGTTTTTGGCTTTAGCAATACTGATGATGGATTACTGACCAATTGAAAGCGGACACTGACGGATGAAACGAAGGAAAAATGATCAGTGACGTCAATGCAGAATTACTGCCGACACCCTCTGCACTCTTTAGGGGGGTTTCTTCTGCGTGTAATAGAACAGGTTCTGTCATAATCTCTGGAATAATCTGATGTCAGTGTAAAAAGAGTGCACTCTGTGATGTTATACTGGGATCTTGGCCCTCAGCTCAGTCCTTTCAAGCTGGCACAGACGTTACCTTGTTAGGCTACGTTATCACTTCACTTATTTAGGGAAGTTGGGAAGTTTAGGGAAGTTTGAAGACCAAACCACGCTCCCTATGCATATTTAAGCATGGCACAACGCTCTACTACACCCTACAGGCTCTCTGCAGCCAGCAAATACCTGATTTTCAACATGATTCGTCATGATTCGATTTGGGTCGAATCAAATTTTTACAAATTCGCCCATCTCTATTCTTCATACAAAAAATAACATTACCGTATATACTCGAGTATAAGCCGACCCGAGTATAAGCCGAGACGCCTAATTTTACCATCAAAAACTGGGAAAACCTATTGACTCGAGTATAAGCCGAGGTAGGGAAATGCATTGGTCACAGACCCCCCCAGTATGTAGCCAGCCTTCCCCCAGTAGTATACAGCACATCCCCCAGTAGTACACAGCAGTTCCCCCAGTAGTATACAGCACTGCCTCTAGTAGTATACAGCACTGCCCCCAGTAGTATACAGTCTGCCCCCAGTAGTATACAGCCTGCCCCCAGTAGTATACAGCACAGCCCCCAGTAGTATACAGCACTGCCCCCAGTAGGAACAGCACGCCCCCAATTAGTTGACCCCCAATGAGTATACAGCACTGCCCCCAGTAGTAAACACAGCCTGAACAGATCCCCCCCAGTAGTTACACCCGGTTCCCCGTAGTATACAGCACTTGCCTACTAGTATTACACGCCAGTCTGCCCCCCGATAGTATACAGCCTGCCCCAGTAGTATACAGAAGCCTGCCCCCAGTAGTATACAGCAACGCCCCTCAGTAGTAACAGCACTGCCCCCAATAGTATACAGCACAGCCCAGAGTATCGCACCCCCTGTAGTATAAGCACAGCCCCATAGTATACAGAGCCCAGCTGCCCGAGTTACGCCAGCCCCAGTAGTACTACAGCACTGCCATGTCGCCCCCTTAGTATCAGCAAGGCCCCCAGGATAGCACCCTGCCCAGTTAGCATACGCACTGCCCTAGTAATACAGCACCTTATAACGCCCCCTCCAGCTCCAGGATACAGCCTGCCCCCTGTAGTAATCACGCACTGCCCCCAGTATTAACAGCACTGCCGTACGCACCAGTACTGCACCCCCAGTAGTAATACAGCACAGCCCCAGAGTTATACAGAAGCCCCCAGTCGTTAGTAACAGCACTGCCCTGATACAGTGCCCAGTAATACCAGCACTTGCCCAGTCTGCCCCTTTATCCACTGCTCAGTAGTATACAGCCTGGCCCACCTGCCCGCCCTAGTATACGCATGCCCCAGTTTATACAGCACTGCCCAGTCGCCCCTGTGTTACAGTCACTGCCCCCAGTAAGTACAGCACTGCCCGTCTGTCCCCCAGTATAAGCTCCACGTATAGACAGCACTCCGCTCCCCAGTAGGTACAAGCATGCCCTATAGTATAGCACGCCCCAGTAGTATACAGCATCAGTGCCCCCAGTAGTATACAGCACAGCCTGCAGTAGTAGACAGCATTGCCAGTCGCCCCCGTAGTATACAAGCTTGCCAGCATTAAAAAAAATTTAAACTATATACTTCACCCTCGGTGCCCCCGACGTGCAGCGCGCTCCCCCGATGTCCCGCGGGGTGGGGGGGGCGGCCTCTCTGGCTGCTGCGGCCGTCTTCTTGCTTCTCTAAGTTGTGCGGGCGCCGCGTGCTCTCCCGCGGACGGCGCCTGTATGGAGGCGCCGCCTGCTGACGTCATACTAGTGCGCCTTGGAGAAAGAAAAACATGGCAGCGCCCAGCACGAAGGTAGGAAGAAAAGAGACGGCCAGGAAGCCAGAATTGGAACCGCGGCGGACATTTGGGAGTCACGTGCCACAACGGGGCCACCGTGAGGGGAGTATCAAGTTTATTATTTATAATATTTTTAAGTATTTTTAAGTATTGACTCGTGTATAAGCCGACCGGGGACATTTTTATACACGTTTTATACACGAGTATATACGGTAATTTTCTTTAATGGGAACACCCCTTTTAGTATCCCGATTACTAGTTTGGTGCATTTCTAGCTTTGTTAGCTTTCTGTGTGCCATCAGTTCGATATGCCCATGTAGTTTGGTGCTCTTTATATACAGTACTTCTACTGAGTGCCATCTGTTAGCCGTATAGTTTGGTGCAGTTTATATAATAGTTCTGTGTGCCATCTAACCCTTGTGCCCGTATAGTTTGATGCACTTTATATATCTTTCTGTCGGCCATCTGTTCGGTGCATCCATTCAGTTTTGTGCACTTTACATAATTTATTTGTGTGTCATCTGTTTGTGCACCTGTAGAGTCTAGTGAACTTTATATAATTGTTCTTTGTGGTAACTATTCGGTGTGCCACTATAGTTTGGTGCACTTTATATGATTTTTCCGTGTTCTGTCGGTTCGGTGCATCCGTATAGTTTGGTGCACTTTATATAATTTTTTCTGTGTGCCATATATTCAGTGTACAATGTCCCAGAAGACGTACACCGTGTTGAAGGTATACAACATGCTGGTCTCTGACACAGAGTCAGCTTGTGGAGATGGTGGCCCTTTTTCCTCTCCTCCCCTCATCTTCCAGTGACCTATAAGAAACCCCGAGAAGGCACCATTGGATTTCTGTGGGAGAATTGCCCAGGATTTCTACTGACCCCACAACGGTAGCCCCAGATAATTATGCTTCTCATTTCCCAGACTTTATGGGCCAACCTAGAACACAATTTGGGCGGCAGGGCTCTGAGCTGTGGAGTTTTCAAATATTTTTTGATGAGTAGCTAAAAATTTTTATTACATTCCAGACAAATCTCTTTGCTGCACAATATACTGCACAAAACCCCACTTTTTATGCACAACCCCAAAGGTGGACCTGTCACTGCAGCAGAGATGGAGAAGTATTGGTACAGAATAATACTTCTGGGACTAGTAAAGAAGCTATCAGAACCTATTGGAGCATAGACATTCTGTTCCACACCCCAATGTTCCATATGGCCATATGTATGGCCATCCATAAGTTTTTGCATTATGCCGATAACACACAGTGCCCACCCAGAGATGTTTTGATAATTTATTTAACGTTAGGCCCATATTAGACCATTTTAGTGCCAAGTTTGTGCAGGCATATACCCCGGCAACACATGTGTCCATAGACGAGTCCCTGGTACAATTGAAAGAGAGGCTTCAATTCCGCCAGTAGCTTCCCAGCAGGGTATGGTGTGAAGATGTATAAGCTGTGTGAAAGTACATCAAGGTATACATAGAAGTTCAGGAGATATGAAAGTAGGTGCTTCAGAATAGAACCCTCAGAAATACGGTCACATGCAGCACTGCAAGAAGAAATCAGAGGTCTCCCAAAGTCGCTGCTTGGGCAAAAGCTTAGAAGGAACAAGAGCCAAGTACTATATAGCGACTCAGGAGAGCTGGGCACTATGCAGAGACTCTTTAAAGGAGTGTTGGGCACTATGCAGCAACTCAGTATTGTGTGTTATGTACAAGGACAAGAGAGAGGTCCGTGTATTATCAATAATACATGTGCAAACCAGGGAGGGACCAGTACAGAAGCCCCCAAACAACATTTTGATGGGTACATGAGAGGGTTGACTTGTCGCACTATGTGCTTCAGCGATATATTGCCATGCAGAAGTCGAGGGTGTGGTACAAGAAGCTGGCCATGCTCATCATGCAGATGGCACTGTATGACACTTACATGTTACATGGATGTGCAGGTCAGAGGGGAACTTTTCTGGATTTTCAAGATGTGGTAGTCAAACATTTCCTTTTTGCAGACCAGACAGTTTGTACCAGGGCAGCACTTTCCAGGAGAAGTTCCCCAAACTGCGCTATCCATGTGGTCCACCTGTGGAGACAGATGCTCACTACACCCCTAGATTGAATGAAGGGGAGTAGTTTCCAAAATAGGGTCAGTTCTCAGGGGTTAATACTGAAGTGGCCTCTAAGGGCGTCTTTAAATTCTAAATGATACCCCCCCCCCCCCAAAAAAAAAAAAAAGTAAAATGTCTGTGCTCCATACCCAGGAAAAGCAGAATGCTTTTTGTGTGGTTTGTAGTAGGATGAGTTGGGCAAAATACAGTTGACACTGAAATGGCACATTTGAGAAAACAATACAATTTGTACTCTGCACTATTCACTTCTGCACTAATCTCAGGGGTTATTATGTCCACTATAAACCTGGATAAATTTATTGAGAGGTGTAGTTTCCAAAATGGTGTCATCTTTTTGTGTTTTCTCTTGTACTGGTAGGGGCTCTGCGGGTACGCTGTGGCACCACAAAACATTTGTAGCCTAATCGACCACCAAAAACCCGATAGCACTTATTCTCTCCTGGACATCGCTGTGCTCCGAAACAGCAGTTGACATCCACATGTGAGGTATTGCTGTACTCGGGAGAAACAGCCCAAAAAATGTGGTCTGTATTTTTGCTATTTTACTATAACTTTCTGTTACCTCTAAACCTGTGGCAGTTTACTGTTGGACTTTGCTTGCATATGTTTTTAAAAAGTGACCGCGATGTGATGCGCATATCACACAACACAAATTTCTGCATTAAAAGGGAGGTTTTGGTGCTCAGTCGGACCATGTGCCACATTTTTCATGCAGATTATGACAGAAATGTGTTGCACGCCCAATGTTAAAGGTGCACCAAAAAAGTCAGATTCATGAAGAAAGGGCATCTCAAATCATGAATCTGGCGCCACCTGCACACTCCACAGGACACTGCACATAGTACACACTGCACATAGTACACACTGCACTGTTCTTGATAAATGAGGCCCATAATTTTTCCTCCCTCTAATGTAACCCTCCCTTTAGACCTAACAGTCACAATTCATGGCTTCATACACTCCCCAGTCTCTTAAGTGCGCTGCCTTGGATTGATCTATGCCTTATCCTTTTAGCCTCACATGTAAGCCCTTACTACAACTTTCCACCTTATCTCCAAACATCTCTCCCATCTGACCCTTCCTCAATCCAGAGTCTGCAAAACTACTAGTCTATGCCCTCATCATCTCCTTATGGACTACTGCAACATTTTTCTGTGTGGTCTCCCAGATAACACTCTAACTCTGCTTTCCGGCTAATCCATCTGTCTCCTAACTTCTACTCACCCGGTTCTCTCTGCCAGTCTCTTCTCTGGTTACCCATTACACAGCGAATTCAGCCAATACCTTCCCACACATAATCCCCAGTCCTCACAAGACCTTCAGCTTCACTCTATTACCATCCGCTCTTCTCCAGGACTTCTCCGGTGCATCTCCCATACTATGGAACTCTCTACCAAAATGAGTCAGACTGTCCCCCACCTTCCAAACCTTCAAACAAAATCTGAAAACCGACCTGTACTGGATCTACAACAAACAATAACCTCACTGCTCTGCTCCGTCACCTCATGTCTCCCTCTACTGTCCCATGTAGATTGTGAGCCCTCATGGGCAGGGTCCTCCTTTCACTTGTTTCCTGATCACTGTAGTTTTGTATTTGTACTTGCATTACATTTGTTCTTGTCGTAATGTTATGTCTGTAATTTCCTTATCCCTCTTACAGCACCAAGGAATTAATGGTGCTCTATGAATAAATAATAATAGTAACAATCTGCAACCTTGGATGGAACTGGGCAGAATATAAAGGGAGTAATGGATGCCATCCCCAGCAACTGACTGTTCAGCCGTCCATCACTCAAGCCACAGCTGCACACAAAATGAACTCAAACTCAGCTTTACCCAAGTGAAAGATCTATCCTGGGTGGGCAAAATACAGTTGACACTGAAATGGCACATTTGAGAAAACAATGCAATTTGTACTCTGCACTATTCACTTCTGCACTAATCTCAGGGGTTATTATGTTCACTAAAAACCTGGACACATTTATTGAGGGGTGTAGTTTCCAAAATGGTGTCATCTTTTTGTGTTTTCTCTTGCACTGGTAGGGGCTCTGCAGGTACGCTGTGGCACCACAAAACATTTGTAGCCTAATCGACCACCAGAAACCCCATAGTACTTATTCTCTTCTGGACATCGCTGTGCTCCGAAACAGCAGTTGACATCCACATGTGAGGTATTGCTGTACTCGGGAGAAACCACCCAAAAAATTTGGTCTGTATTTTTGCTATTTTACTATAACTTTCTGTTACCTCTAAACCTGTGGCAGTTTACTGTTGGACTTTGCTTGAAAATGTTTTTAAAAAGTGACCGCGACACATAATATGCGCACATCACACAACACAAATTTCTACATTAAAACTGAGGTTTTGGTGCTCAGTCGGACCATGTGCCGCATTTTTCATGCAGATTATGACAGAAATGTGTTGCACGCCCAATGTTAAAGGTGCACCAAAAAAGTCAGATTCATGAAGAAAGGGCATCACAAATCATGAATCTGGCGCCACCTGCACACTCCACAGGACACTGCACATAGTACACACTGCACTGTTCTTGATAAATGAGGCCCATAATTTTTCCTCCCTCTAATGTAACCCTCCCACTAGACCTAAATGTCACAATTCATGGCTTCATACTCTCCCCAGTCTCTAAAGTGCGCTGCCTTGGATTGATCTATGCCTTATCCTTTTAGCCTCACATGTAAACCCTTACTACAACTTTCCACCTCATCTACAAACATCTCTTCCATCTGACCCTTCCTCAATCCAGAGTCTGCAAAACTACTAGGCTATGCCCTCATCATCCCCCTATGGACTACTGCAACATTTTTCTGTGTGGTCTCCCAGATAACTCTCTAACGCTCCACCACTCTAACTCTGCTTTCCGGCTAATCCATCGGTCTCCTCACTTCTACTCACCCTGTTCTCTCTGCCAGTCTCTCCGCTGGTTACCCATTACACAGCGAATTCAGCCAATACCTTCCCACACATAATCCCTGCTCCTCACAAGACCTTCAGCTTCACTATATTACCATCCGCTCTTCTCCAGGACTTCTCCTGTGCATCTCCCATACTATGGAACTCTCTACCAAAATAAGTCAGACTGTCCCCCACCTTCCAAACCTTCAAACAAAATCTGAAAACCCACCTGTACTGGATCTACAACACACAATAACCTCACTGCTCTGCTCCTTCACCTCATGTCTCCCTCTACTGTCCCATATAGATTGTGAGCCCTCATGGGCAGGGTTCTCCTTTCACTTGTTTCCTGATCACTGTAGTTTTGTATTTGTACTTGCATTACATTTGTTCTTGTCGTAATGTAATGTCTGTAATTTCCTTATCCCTCTTACAGCACCAATGAATTAATGGTGCTCTATAAATAAATAATAATAGGAACAACCTGCAACCTTGGATGGAACTGGGCAGAATATAAAGGGAGTAATGGATGCCATCCCCAGCAACTGACTGTTCAGCCGTCCATCACTCAAGCCACAGCTGCACACAAAATGAACTCAAACTCAGCTTTTCCCAAGTGAAAGATCTATCCTGGGTTTTTACACTTCTAAATTTATTCCAATAGGTAACAAGTATAGACGGGCGTCAGAGGCCGTGTTCCTGGGCGGGGTGAGACACCACCTGCTGATGATGGAGCAGGGGAACGCCGCAGAGCTACACTCCCTAGGTTCATCATGTCTCAAGTTACTGGGACTCGTGGTAGAGCACCGTGGATTGCGGACAATGCTTCTACCCATTTGTCCACCAGTCAGTCTTCCACGCAGTCCACCCATGTCACCGAAATCAGCACTCCTCCAGCTCCTCAGCCTCCTTCCCCCCAGTCTGCCCCCTCGAAGCAAAATTTTGCATTTGAACCGGCATACTCTGAGAAACTGTTTTCTGGACCCTTCCCACAGTCACAAACCACTTGTCCGGTTGCTGCTGAGCTATTTTCCGATGCCCAGGTTTTCCACCGGTCACAGTCTGTGGGTGATGATGACATTATTGACGTAGTGGAAGAAGTGTGTAAAGAGGTGTCGGACGATGAGGAGACACGGTTGTCAGACAGTGGTGAAGTTGTTGTCAGGGCAGGAAGTCCGATGGGGGAGAAAAGAAACACCGGATGACCGACAGACTGTGGTGTGCAACCTGTGCCACACCAGGATCAGCAGGGGTTCCAACACTACCAGCTTAACCACCACCAGTATGCGCAGGCATATGAATGCTAAACACCCCGCTCAATGGCACCAAGCCCATTCACCTCCAGCCGGGCACACCACTGCTCCTTCCTCTGTGTCATCTGCTAGTCAGCCCCCTGCCCAGGACCACGGCCCAAACACCTCCCGTGCGAAAACCCCATCTTCGCCTCCACGATCCTCCATAGCATCCATTAGCATTTAGCTCTCCATACCCCAGACGCTGGAGCGCAAAAGGAAGTATAGTGCAACCCACCCACATGCCCAAGCCCTCAACTTCCACATCTCCAAACTGCTTAGCCTGGAGATGCTGCCCTATAGGCTGGTAGAGACCGAGGCCTTTCGAAACCTCATGGCAGCAGCCGCCCCTCGGGAATTCGATCCCCAGCCGCCACTACTTTTCCTGATGTGCCGTCCCAGCCCTGCACAAGCACGTGTCAGAAAACATTGTCCGTGCCCTGACCAACGCCGTTTCTGACAAGGTCCACCTGACCACGGACACGTGGACGAGTGCTGCCGGGCAGGGCCACTATGTATCGCTGAAAGCACATTGGGCTAACTTGGTGGAGGCTGGGACCGAGTCTGACCCTGAGGCTGGTCATATACTGCCGACGCCGAGGATTGCGGGGCCTACCTCGGTCCAGGTCTCAAAGGCCTACTATGCCTCCTCCTCCTCCCAACCCTCCTCCACCTCCTCCTCCGAATTACCATCCGTGGGCATGGCGCCATCAGTCGATAGCTCTAGGCACAGCAGCAGTGCCATCGCTAAGCGACAGCAGGTGGTGCTCAAACTGCTGAGCCTAGGCAATAAAAGGCACACGGCCCAAGAGCTATTACAGGGCATCACGGCGCAGACTGATCTGTGGCTGGCACCGCTGAACCTGAAGCCAGGCTTGGTTGTGTGTGACAATGGCCGTAACCTGGTGGCAGCTCTGCAACTTGGCAGACTGACACATGTGCCATGCCTGGCCCATGTGTTAAATCTCATAGTTCAGCGTTTCCTCAAGACATACCCCAATCTGTCTGATTTGCTCACGAAGGTGAGCTGCATCTGTGCGCATTTCAGGAAGTCCAGCACAGATACTGCCACTCTCAGGGCAGCGCAGCGCCGCCTCCAACTGCCCGCTCATCGACTGTTGTGAGACGTGCCCACGAGGTGGAATTCAACATTAACCATGTTATCCAGAGTTTACCAGCAGCGCAGAGCAATTGTAGACTGCCAGAAGTCAACTTCCACCAGAACTGCTAGTCAGGTCAGTCAGCTTCCTCAAGTCTACAATGAGGAGTGGATGTCTGATATCTGTCAGGTGCTGAGTAACATTGAGGAGTCAAGCACAGATGCTGCCACTCTCAGGGCAGCGCAGCGCCGCCTCCAACTACCCGCTCACCGACTGTTGTGCGATGTGCCCACTAGGTGGAATTCAACATTAACCATGTTATCCAGAGTTTACCAGCAGCGCAGAGCGATTGTAGACTGCCAGATGTCAACTTCCACCAGAACTGCTAGTCAGGTCAGTCAGCTTCCTCAAGTCTACAATGAGGAGTGGACGTGGATGTCTGATATCTGTCAGGTGCTGAGTAACTTTGAGGAGTCAACACAGATGGTCAGTGGCGATGCCGCCATCATCAGCCTCACCATCCCGCTGCTTGGCCTGTTGAAAAACTCTCTGAGAGGAAAGGAGTGTGAGAATGCATGAATACCAGCAGGCCCTGGTGCACAAGCTGAAACAGTATTTCCCTTCTGACAGCCCTAGCGGCAGAGGGCGTACTTCTGCGGGACAAGTAGCGAGGGAGAGTAGGCGAGCAGACAGCTTGTCCAGCACTGGCAGGGGTACGCTTTACAAGGCCTTTGCTAGTTTTATGTCACCCCAGCAAGACACTGTCACCTGTCCCCAGTCTCGGCAACTGAGGGATCGGAGGATGATGAGGTGACAGACCCAAGCTGGGTTGATAGGCCGGGTGAACACAGTGCTTCTGAGACGGAGGCGAGTCCTATAGCAGAACAGGTTGGAAGAGGCAGTGGTGGGGCCAGACGGAGAGGCAGGGCCAGAGCTGGTGCATCAGCGCCAAATGTTGCCCGTAGTCAAGCTCCAGTGGCAAGGGCTAGATTTTCAGAAGTCTGGAGGTTCTTTAAAGAAACACCGGATGACCGACGGACTGTGGTGTGCAACCTTTGCCAAACCAGGATCCGCAGGGGTTCCACCACTACTAGCTTAACTACCACCAGTATGCGCAGGCATCTGAATGCTAAACACCCCACTCAATGGCACCAAGCCCGTTTACCTCCGGCCGGGCACACCACTGCTCCTTCCCCTGTGTCATCTGCTAGTCAGCCCCCTGCCCAGGACCCCGGCCCAAACACCTCCCGTGCGAAAACCCCATCTTCGCCTCCACGATCCTCCACAGCATCCACCAGCGTTCAGCTCTCCATACCCCAGACGCTGGAACGCAAAAGGAGGTTTAGCGCAACCCACACGCCCAAGCCCTCAACGTCCACATCTCCAAGTTGCTTAGCCTGGAGATGCTGCCCTGAAGGCTGGTAGAGACCGAGGCCTTTCGAAACCTCATGGCGGCGGCCGCCCCTCGGTATTCGGTCCCCAGCCGCCACTACTTTTCCCGATGTGCCGTCCCAGCCCTGCACAAGCACATGTAAGAGAACATCCTCCGTGCCCTGACCAACGCCGTTTCTGACAAGGTCCACCTGACCACGGACACGTGGACGAGTGCTGCCGGGCAGGGCCACTATATATGGCTGACGGCACATTGGCTTAACTTGGTGGAGGCTGGGACCGAGTCTGACCCTGGGGCTGGTCATATACTGCCGACGCAGAGGATTGCGGGGCCTACCTCTGTCCAGGTCTCAAAGGCCTACTATGCCTCCGCTCTCCTCCCACCCCTCCTCCACCTCCTCCTCTAAATTACCATCCGTGGGCATGGCGCCATCAGTTGGTAGCTCTAGGCACAGCAGCAGTGCCATCGCTAAGCAACAGCAGGCGGTGCTCAAACTGCTGAGCCTAGGCGATAAAAGGCACACCGCCCAAGAGTTATTACAGGGCATCACGGCGCAGACTGATCTGTGGCTGGCACGCCTGCCTGGCCCATGTGTTAAATCTCATAGTTCAGCGTTTCCTCAAGACATACCCCAATCTGTCTGATTTGCTCACGAAGGTGTGCCGCATCTGTGCGCATTTCAGGAAGTCCAGCACAGATGCTGCCACTCTCAGGGCAGCGCAGCGCCGCCTCCAACTGCCCGCTCACCGACTGTTGTGCGACGTGCCCACGAGGTGGAATTCAACACTAACCATGTTATCCAGAGTTTACCAGCAGCGCAGAGCGATTGTAGACTGACAGATGTCAACTTCCACCACAACTGGTAGTCAGGTCAGTCAGCTTCCTCAAGTCTACAATGAGGAGTGGACGTGGATGTCTGATATCTGTCAGGTGCTGAGTAACTTTGAGGAGTCAACACAGATGGTCAGTGGCGATGCCGCCATCATCAGCCTCACCATCCCGCTGCTTGGCCTGTTGAAAAACTCTCTGGTCAGCATGAAGTCGGAAGCTTTGCGCTCGTCACAAGAGATGGGGGAAGAAGATTCCCTTGTTGATAGCCAAAGTACCCTTAGGTCTGTTTCTCAGCGCATATCGGAGGAGGTGGAGGAGGATGAGGAGGAAGAGGAGGAGAATGTTGGCGAGACAGAATAGGGGACCATTGTTGAGTCCTTCACTGTTCAGCGTGTATGGGCAGAAGAAGAGGAGTTGGAGGAGTTGGAGGAGGAGGAAATGGACAGTCAGGCCAGTGAGGGGAGTGAATTCTTGCGCATTGGGACTCTGGCGCATATGGCAGATTTCATGCTAAGCTTCCTATCCCGTGACCCTCGCGTTCAAAGAATTTATTCCAGCACCGATTACTGGGTATTCACTCTCCTGGACCCACGGTACAAGCAAAATCTTTCCACTCTCATCCCTGGAGAGGAAAGGAGTGTGAGAATGCATGAATACCAGCAGGCCCTGGTGCACAAGCTGAAACAGTATTTCCCTTCTGACAGCGCTAGCGGCAGAGGGCGTACTTCTGCGGGACAAGTAGCGTGGGAGAGTAGGTGACCAGGCAGCTTGTCCAGCACTGGCAGGGGTACGCTTTACAAGGCCTTTCCCAGTTTTATGTCACCAGGCATCTTAGCCGAAGCCAACAAGACAAACTGTCAACACGCTTCCCCTTGTCTCCGTGTGCAATTGACAGTAGGGCTGATCTTTACAGAAAGATGGTGAGGGAGTACGTAGCTGACCATACCATCGTCCT
This sequence comes from Engystomops pustulosus, assembly GCA_019512145.1. Classification (NCBI taxonomy): domain Eukaryota; kingdom Metazoa; phylum Chordata; class Amphibia; order Anura; family Leptodactylidae; genus Engystomops; species Engystomops pustulosus. Next base: position 45,384 of record WNYA01001264.1, on the reverse strand, counting down.
AAATGATCACACAGCTCCCTACAACTACTGGGTTTGAAAGCTGGACATGTGGCACGAACTGGCGCTGTACGCCTTGGAGGTTCTTGCCTGCCCTGCCGCTAGCGTCTTGTCCGAGCGGGTTTTCAGTGCAGCTGGTGGCATCATCACCGATAAGCGTACACGCCTGTTGACTGACAGCGCTGACAGGCTGACACTTATGAATAAAGCCTGGATTTCTCAGTATTTCCATTTTCCACCAGGTGAAGAAAGCTCAACCTGAATAATTTATGCACTCCCCCTCCTCATTTTCCTCCTTCTCCTTTACCAATATTATTTCAACGCTTCTTGCGCATCTGTTTACATTCCCCTCACCCACCATATCCCAAACTTATAAGAACACTACTACACTTGATCTTATACAAAAGGTTCTTAGAAGTGCTGTTTGGGGAGTAGCTGAGAGACAGGGGCTTGGATAGGCGAAAGCTCGCCTGGCAGCGGACCGCCAGCTCCATCCCAAGATCCAACTAACATAGTTTTAACTGCAGCACCTTTAATCTACTACTAGTTCACTGCCTCCATACATCGTCCCCTTATCAAACGAGCTGTGTCAGGCAGAATTTTCAGGTGTTTCACCAGATACATAGTGGAACTCGGCCCAATATGGATGCCCCATACTGTCGCCATACATATCAAACGAGCTGTGTCAGGCAGAATTTTCAGTTGTTTCACCAGATACATAGTGGAACTCGGCCCAATAAGGATGCCCCATACTGTCGCTCTTAATCATGGAAGTCGTCTCCATGGCTGCCTCCACATGTCGTCCCCTTATCAAACGAGCTGTGTCAGCCTCATTTTTCGGGTGTTTCACCAGATACGTTATGGAACTTGGTCACTATGTTGCCACCATGCTGTGTTATCGACTAAATATACCGTCAAAGGTCATACCATGTGTGTTCACTAAAGAGGAAAAACATCTCTTTCAGCCGCTCTCTGATACTAACAACCATATTCCGCCTTTGGTTCCTCTCTGCTCCACCCATGGTTTTAAGCCTGAGTCCATTGGGGTTATGTTCGCCAACACCTCTTAGCCCCGGCCGCTGCCTCCGCCTCTGCATAGTCCCCTAGTGTCAGGGTCATTATTGGATGTTTTAGATGCATCTCTAGCCTCATTCGGTCACTCTGTCAGCCATGCTGTTGCCCTATTTTGGCATAATGGTTGATTAGGAGCCTCAGACATCCATGCATGCTGCTGTTTCCTGTCCATTTCTGGTGTTTCCATCCTTTTCTGAGGTTCCCAGGGTGTTTTGCCAAGCTTCCCTGTGTCAGTTGTCTGACGTTCCCGCCGCCTTCGCTTATTTGGGGCAGAGTGTGCAGCCTATGTAAAGTGCACATGGGACGTGAAGAGTGACAGCGATGCCTAAGAGTCATTGCGTGTCATACTAAACCACAGAGATGAAGACACCAACCACCACAGCTCCCTATGCATATTCAAGCTGGCACAATGTTCTACATAAAATGGCCTACAATATGTCTCTTGCCAAAGGCCTGAATGCCTGTGTTCGGAACGCTGTGCATTCGTTTGAGTTTCCATTTCGGGGCCTAATCAAAATGTTTTCGTGAAAATTCTTGGTTGAATCTTGAGGGTATAGCATAACCAAATCTTTAACACCAATTCGCACCATCTCTAGTTCATATTACTAAATCATTGTCCAATATATGGTTTCTTCTATTTACGTAACAATCTACAATACAGCATTCTCTATTTACTTTTCACTGTTTCACCACAAAAATCTTTATTTATGCATATTTATTGCATGTTATTGGTATTTCAATTTACCCCCCTTTCACGTGGCAGCCCGTTGTCTTTTCTTGCTGAGAGAACGTGTCCCACCGTTTATTGGGTAGTTTTATATGGACCAGGACTTTCATGTAATACCCAATAAAAACAAAAAACTGAGGAGTGTTTTTGGCAAAAAAGAAACAGTACATTTCACAAGACCCATTTTATGTCCACTAGCATACCCCGAAGAGAGATAAGGCTCGTTTAATTGAAAGAGATATTGAATGAATTAGAGATGTCAGTAGTAAAGGCAAAACTGCTTATTGGAATGATTATAATAGAAAAAGGTGTAAGAATTATTCCTTATTATTTCTCTTCGTTTACCCAATCAGAACTTTTTTTTTTCATTCTCTTCATTTTTGAGGCTGTAAATAATAGGATTTACAATGGAACAAAGACAGATTTAAATATAGAAAATACTTGTCCTTTTTTGGTGCATAACTTGATGAGGCCTAATATATAAGCAGATCACTGTCCCCATAACCGCAATGACACCAAGTCAGGTGGCAGTGGCAGGTGGAAAATCTTTACAGGTCGGCTTTCACAATTTAAGCTTCATATTGTGCCGATATAAAATATATTAAATAATTACAGTCAGTAAACACAGTCCCATACCTAGAAAGGTCCCTTCAATGTAAGTTTAAAACAGTGTACCTTAGATATATCTGTAACAAGAGGAGTAATAAGGGGATAATATCACAGAAAAAATGGTCAATTACATGAAAATGAAACAAAAGGACATCCTTTGAAAATCAGTAAGTTATGACCAATGGGGTCCACAAATCCACCGAACCATAAATGAAATAGATCCATTGAAGATTTTTTTAAGGCACCAGAACCATACGAGGTGATACAGATTCGACGTATCGGTCAATAGCCATGAACCCAACATGGTGATCTCACTACAAGAGGGACACATATAGATACAATTGTGTTATGGCGCTAGAATGAATTGTCTTTGTTCCCCGTCAAGTTTCATGGCTTCCACATCAAACTTGTTAACTTTGTCGCCACCCTGCTATGTAATCCACAAAATATACTGGCAAACTTTTATCATTTACCGATATTATTTCAGCGTTTCTTGCGCATCTGTTTACATTTCCCTCACCCGCCATAACCCAAACTTATAAGAACACTACTACACTTGATCTTATACAAAAGGTTCTTAGAAGTGCTGTTTGGGGAGTAGCCGAGAGACAGAGGCTTGGATTGGCGAAAGCTCGCCTGGCAGCGGAGCGCTAGCTCCATCCCAAGATCCAACTAACATAGTTTTAACTGCAGCACCTTTAATCTACTACTACTTCACTGCCTCCATACATCGTCCCCTTATCAAACGAGCTGTGTTAGGCAGAATTTTCAGGTGTTTCACCAGATACATAGTGGAACTCGGCCCATCTGTCGCCGCCATGCTGGAGACCTGAAGTTGCAATCATAGCAGCGCAATATGGATGCCCCATACTGTCTCTCTTAATCATGGAACCATTTCCGAAAAAACAATTAAAAATAGAACCACTATGCTATTCCGTTATTCCTAGGTGAAATATTAAAACGACCCCGTCTGCTTTGAAAATTATAATTTTTTCAAAGTAAACGCTTCTTGCCCCCAGGCCCATTTTGGGTGGGGAGGAGCCGAGAGACAGGGGCTTGGACAGGCGAAAGCTCACCTGGCAGGGGACCGCCAGCTCCATCCCAAGATTAGGCAGCCTCAGAGCGTCCACCAATGTCTCCATGCGCAACTTTCAACTCTCTATACCCCAGACGCTGGAGCACGAGAGGATATGCAGCACATCATCCCCTTATCAAACGAGCTGTGTCAGGCAGAATTTTCAGGTGTTTCACCAGATACATAGTGGAACTTGGCCCATCTGTCGCCGCCATGCTGGAGACCTGAAGTTGCAATCATAGCAGTGCAATATGAATGCCCCATACTGTCGTTCTTACTCATGGAAGTCGTCTCCATGGCTGCCTCCACATGTCGTCCCCTTATCAAAAGAGCTGTGTCAGGCTCATTTTCGGGTGTTTCACCAGATACATTATGGAACTTGGTCACTATGTCGCCACCATGCTGTGTTATCGACTAAATATACCGTCAACCTTTTGTTCACATAGGAAATCATTTCAGCGCTTCTTGCTCACCTCCTTTGGTGAAGCCTGAGTCCATTTAGGGGATGTCGCCATGACACTCTCTAGCCTGCCACTGCTGCCGCTGCCTCTGCATGCCGTCCCCTATAGTGTCAGGGTCAATTATTGCATGTTTTAGATGCTATCTAGCCTCATTCGGTCACTCTGTCATGGACATGCTGTTGCCCATGATTTTGGCATAATGGTGCGATTAAGCAGCCTCAGAGGCATCCATGCATGCTGCCCCTGCTGTTTCCTCTAGGCTTCCCAGTCTGACCTTGATAACAAAGACCATTATTAATGGAGATGCAGATGTGTCGTAGAAGTTTACTACATCAATAGAGAACTTGAAGAAAGTTGTACTTTTCCTAGAAAACTTTTCAGAAGTGACATCATTGGGGAATAAAAGTCTGGAAATAGACAATGTGATGCAATGTGATGAGATGTATCAGTCTGTGGGTATAAATACGCGCAGCGTTGGTTCTCTGGATCAGTATTGGGTCCAGTATTCATGTGTCCGGTACCACGTAGGGTCTCACAGGTCACATCCTAATACTGGAGGCTTTTTCTGTATCATGGAGGTTACCAGGATCCTGGACAGGACGGAGGGTCTGAGGAAGAAGCAATGAACCGGGAGACACGTTCCCATCAGTAGGTGACTCCAGAGGTAGGTGTAGTATGGTATGTACTGAATGTAAGTGTCTCAGTCCTGTGTATGTGATGTAGGTTCGTTTTATACATTATATTTCAAGCACATGTGAAGGCAGCACAGTCTGGGCGTGTTATGTGTGATGTGATGTTAAACATAATTGGTTAAACCAGTTTTATGTCATTATTATATTATTTTATTGTCATATTTTATTATTTTTATAACTATAATTATTTCACTGTTGTTTTTAATTCTAAAACTTTCACAATTTACATCATTATATATAATTATAAGGATCTATCCTTTCCTTTCTCCATACTGAGCTGGTGACAAGCTCCAATAGTCTCTACTGTGTTGATTGCTTTTATCATCATTCTGAATCATTTCACTACTTTATAATAGTTTATTTCACATTACCTGGCTCCCTGACCATAGTGTGTAGTGAGTCCTGGGGAGGGGGCAGCTGCATCCTGTGTCTCAGTCTCTTCATGTATTTGTCCTCTGCTGCACAACATCCCCCTCTCCTCCCCAATGCACATGACAAGTAGTGGAAAGCGGGAAGGAGCTGCATGAGTGTGGAGGAGAGAAGACTGATAGAGGCAAACCGACCACCCCCATCCTCGGGACTCACCACACACTGCTGGCAGGGAGCCAGGTAATGTGAATTAAACTATTATGAACTACTAAACTGATTGAGAATTCTGATACAGACATTTTTAAAGTCAGCATAGCAGAGGTGATTGGAACTTGTCATCAGCAAAAAATGACATTCCTGGTGACAGGTTCCCTTGCAGGTTTTCTTCCTCCTTTAAATGTAATAATAATGAAAAAATGTATAAAACTGTATGAAATAAACCTCACTTACCCCCCACTGTGCCTTTTTTGAAAAGTACATTGCAGGAGCCCAAGCGTCAATCTGTCTCCCCACCAGTTAAATCACTCCCTTAACTTTTTCTGCCTTTGTCTATGTTAGCTCCACCCATCACCATTTTGGCTCTGCCCATCACAGGGTCTACGAAATAGTGAGATCTGCCTTTTCCCACACAGTGCTCACTGCTAAATTCACCATACAGAGGCATTCTGGGCAGGACAGGAAGTGAACAGGGAGAGGACTTCCTGTCTGCTAAGGCTTAGATCTAAAGAGACACTAAGCTCTTATTCAAAAGAAAGGGGCGGGTCTCACTGACAGCATGGAGAAAGCATGACTCTTCTCCTCAGAGTTGACTCTTTGTTTACTCATTTGCATATCAGAAAAATGACTGTAATTGAGGTACAGAGCCTCAGTGGTGGATAATTTTAGGTGATATGAGGAAAATCTTTTAACCCTTTACCCGCAGGTATTACTGGTGTAAACGGTACTATTGTGCTGACTATTGTTATTATTACAACTTTTACTATTATTCTAATATATATCTTTTTTTAAATAGTTTTACTTACTGTGAAGTGTGATACACTGATGTATAGAGAAAATGGCCCAGATGTTTCATTGATCAGGTGTTCTACTTGGCTTTGTCCACAGATGTGTTGATTTGAAACCCAATATTTGCCTATTTAAGAATAAGTTTGGATGATGAATCTTTGGTATGATATTGCTCCTATCAATTCATTTTACGACGCCTTGGCCTCTTGGTAGATACTTTCGCATTTTCTTGCTGGTATTTATTCTAGAACGTGTATAAACTTCACCCCTACACAAATTCTTTCCATCGATGAGGACCAGATTTAAAAGAACCTCGGAGCTGCGATATGGGCTTCTCCCGTAACAAGTACATCTCCGGAGATGAACAATATGACTGTTGTCACAGAGTTTGTCCTCTTAGGCTTTCAGGCCAGTCAGAATATAAGATTTGTGATGTCTTTGATGTTCATTGTGATTTACTGCTTTACAATATTCACTAATCTCATGATCATCGTTCTTGGTGTCCACCAGTAAGAACCTCCACACTCCCATGTACTTCTTCATCTCACAACTGTCCATCAGTGACATCTTATTAACTACGGATATTGTTCCCAAGATGTTTCATGTTCTACTCTATGAGAAAGGAACCATTACTTTTATTGGCTGTATGACCCAGATGTATTTTTTTGGTGGCTCAGAAGCATCTGAATGTATCATCCTCACGGTGATGTCCTATGACAGATATGTGGCCATCTGTAACCCCCTCCGCTACACCTCTATCATGACAAGTACCTACTGTATGATATTGGCCATTATCTCTTGGTTGCTTGCTCTTTGCATTATGTTATTCATCATTATAACAATCATCTCTCTAAACTTTTGTGGACTGAATATTATTGACCATTTCCTTTGTGATTTTCTTCCTGTACTAGAACTTTCCTGTTCTGACATCTCCATGTTTCAGATTGAAATCTATTTTTTTAGCATTCCAATCATTTTAATCCCAGTAATAATCATTGTATTTACATATACCAAAATTATTGTCACAATCGTAGGGACTCCATCCAGTACCGGGAGACAGAAAGCCTTCTCCACCTGCAGCTCCCACCTCATTGTGGTCTCCATCTTCTATTGGACCATGTTCAGTGTTTATATCTTCCCAAGAAAAGGACAGACATCGACCATCAGTTCAGTGTTTATATCTTCCCAAGAAAAGGACAGACATCGACCATCAGTAAGATCCTGTCCCTTCTGTATACTGTGATTACTCCTCTCATCAACCCCATCATCTACAGCTTAAAGAATAATGATATCAATGAGGCCATCTATACACATGTTTCTAAGTATCTCAGAATCTAGAATTAGAGACATAGGGGAATATTTATCAGCACCTCTGCGCACCGCCAGTGGCACAGAGGCCCTGAAATAATCGCAAATGCTAGCTTATTGCTAGCTTTTGTCGGAGGAAGAGGCTGAGATGTTACATCAGTAATAATACAGAACCTTTTGGTGCACTGGAAAGAGTTTTCTCACAGCCAATGTTCATTTTTTGCAGATGACTGTACCAAGAGCTCAGAGGAACATATGATATCAGAATCTGAAGCAGAGGAACCTTATATGACAGAAGATACATCCGAAGAGCAGGACAACATCCCAGATGAATCCTCTGACCTTCACAGGACCAATCCATCGCCTGATTCTATTAAATTGGTTCCATCTACAGAATCATTAGGAACTGCAAAGAACATTATAAGTTTAGATTATGGTAATCATATTAGCGTTCCTGTGTCTCAGAGAAGTTCTACAGAGGAACTGCAACTTATATCTTCAGAATGTGGGAAATGTTATACAGCGAAAGCAAATCTTGTTAGACATCAAAGTATTCACACGGGGGAGAAGCCATTTTTATGTTCAGAATGTGGAAAAGGTTTTAACCAGAAATCAGATCTTGCAAGACATCGGAGAATTCACACAGGGGAAAAGACCTTTACGTGTTCAGAATGTGGGAAATGTTTTCTAGCCATTAGAAGTCTTGTTAGACATCAGAGAATTCACACAGGGGAAAAGCCATTTTCATGTTCTGAATGTGGAAAATGTTTTTTAAGCATCGATAATCTTGTCAGACATCAAAGAACTCACACAGGAGAGAAGCCATTTTCATGTTCAGAATGTGGGAAAAGTTTTAGCCAGAAATCAGATCTTGGAAGACATCAGAGAATTCACACAGGGGAAAAGCCATTTTCATGTTCTGAATGTGGAAAATGTTTTTCAGCCGCCGAAAAACTTGTTAGACATAAGAGAAGTCACACGGGGGAGAAGCCGTTTTCATGTTCAGAATGTGGGAAATGTTTTGCCCAGAAATCGGTTCTTGATCGACATCTGATGACTCACACAGGGGAGAAGCCATTTTCATGTCTAGATTGCGGGAGATTTTTTTCTCGGAAATCAAGTCTTGTTTACCATCAAACATTCTCACACAGTGGTAAAGCTGAATCCATGTAATAAATGGGGGGGGGGGGGGGTTTTTTTTTGACACAACAACCAAAACACCACCCCCCCAGCTTTAAAGAAACTGAAAGAATAAAAAAAAGAGAGCGGGGTCTCTCTTTATAGTAGCTGAAGAAATCAGAAATAACTTCATTATACACCTTAACACTAGGGATGGACTTGGCCCTGACAGTGTCTTCTGATGTAGTGCTGAGGCTTTTCCACATTTCCTGCTGAGGCATCTCAGGATTGATAGCAAAAATGAGAGTTCATGGAGCCAAAAATGCAGTTCACTTGCTCCACTTGTCCTGTAGTCTGAGGTTGATAGAATAATGAGAAGTCCAACAGCTTAAAGGAAATCTACCACCAGGATGAAGGACTGTAAACCAAGCACACTGACATACTGGTGTGTGCCCCCTCTGGCAGGATCTGCTCTTCTTTTAGCTTCCTATGGCCTTGTTTTTATGAATAAAAGTCTTTAAAAATGATGCAAATGAGCCTGAGGGGCACCATGCTCCATTAGCACCTATGGAACCTGGAGCCCCTTTGGCTCATTTGCATATTTTTGAAATCCTTTTTTTTTTTAACAACCAGGGCATGAGAAGCTAGTAGAAGAGCAGATCCTGCCAGAGGGGAAACACAACAGTAGTTTTTTTTTGTTTTCATTTAAAATGAAAATGAAAATGAAATTGAAATATTATGGAAACGAGACCAGGATATATGCTTAACCCCTTAAGGACGCAGCTATATTATAGCTTAAGGCTCAGCCCCATTTTTTGTATTCTGACTTGCGTCGCTTTATATGGTTGTAACTTTTGGACACTGTTACTTATCAAAGTGATTCTGAGATTTGGATGATAAGTTTTGCGTTTATTTAAAAAAAAAAAAAAGAAAAAATGCAGAATTTAAATTTTTTTTTGCCATTTTCAAAATTCGCAATCATCGCGTTTTCAGGCAGAGAGATTTACCACCTAAATTAGTTGCTGAATAACATTTCCCATTTGTCTACTTTACATTTTCATCATTTTTGAAATGTCTGGATAATTTATTTTGATGTCGCGCGGTTTACAAATCGAATATCGCTTTTCCGTATTTTCAGAATTTACTATTTTAGGGGATAAAATTTCAAATATATAACATTTAGCCCTAAAATGTCCACATCTCCAGAAGGTAAGAAGAGAAAACTCATTGTACAATTTGTTATGCGATCTCTCCTGAGTACAGAGACCCCCCGCATGTGGCCGTTACTTGTTTTATGGGCGCACAGCGAGACACAGAAGGGAAGGAGGGATCTTCAGCTGTATCTTAGGGAGGTTGTGCTTACTGACGTCCTGGTCCGTTACCGCCCCTCCCTGAGGTCCTCTCTATTGGGGGCGTCTCGGCTTCCTAGAGTGTGGGCAGTCACTTCAGTAATGTCTCTCCTCCCCGCAGTTGAAGCACGCCCCCATGAGCTTCGCGCTCTTGGTCCGGATCTGCTGTCAGTCTCACTGGTCTGTAAAACTGACGATCCTGGTCTCTGTTCCCCCTGGTTTTCTGTAACAGTCTTGTCGGTTCCTCTGTATGCCAGTCTGGCTGAGAAGTTTCTAGTCCATTAACAAAATAGCTGGCAAAGTGAGGGAAACACATGTTACCCAAAGTCTCCGAATCTTGCCAGGTATTCTTAGGGAAAGCGTTGGTCAAATGGGAAACAAAAGTTATAGACTCTGTCATAGGGTGACATTAGGTGGCATAATCTGGGTGCACTGCATTATCAATCTCAGGTAGAAATTTCTCCCTCCACGGTTGTACACGGTCTGAGCTCTGAGCATAACACAGACACAACATTCCAATCCAAAGCACCCCAGATTCAGAGCCCCCCCCCCATCTCCCTTTTCAACGTACAGGAGATGCTGAAACACATGGAATGTTTCTATAATCATCAAAATCAAATAAGTTTTAACTGCACCATAAGCAAAACAAACAACAAAACTTCCCACTCCAAGAATTCTCTCAACAGAAGTTATTATAACTGTGCACTGTTCTGCAGGTGATGGATACACCTGGTGCAATGTGCTGCAGGTGATGGATACACCCGGTGCAATGTGCTGCAGGTGATGGATACACCCGGTGCAATGTGCTGCAGGCGATGGATACACCCGGTGCAATGTGCTGCAGGATATAGATACACCTGGTGCAATGTGTTGCAGGATATAAATACACCTGGTGCAATGTGCTGCAGGCGATGGATACACCCGGTGCAATGTGCTGCAGGCGATGGATACACCCGGTGCAATGTGCTGCAGGTGATGGATACTGGTCTGGATCCTTTTTCCTTTGTTTCAGGAAGGAAAATACATAAAATCTCTTTTTCGTAAAGGGCTATTCCTCCCATGAAGACAAGTTTCTTATATGTACTCAGGATAACAAAATAACACATTCTCTAATTCACATTAACAAAAATGCTGAATTTCACAGTCCAACCTGTCTCTATCAGTCCTGCTGTAGACAATTTCAGTTGCCGCTTGACACAACCCTGTAACTTCTGACTTGGGGTTGGGCCTCCATCTTGGATTTGTATTTGCAGCGTGGAGATGAGATTTCAGTCTGTCTCTGCTAAATGTCTGTAACCACGCTCCCTGCACGGAGCTCAGAGACACTCACATCCTGCCAGGAGATCGTGAGGAGAGAGAGAGGCTGCAAACTACAAGCTACGAGGAGATTAGTGATCAGGGGGAAGGGGAAGGCAGGCATAGATATGTGAGATGTAGTAGAACTCACAGTGTAACATTGTAAAAGTCTGTCAGCCTATGTGTAATTGGCACCATGCATCTCTGATGGGTCTCATCTCGATCTCTGTTTCAGTGTCTTAGTACAGAAGCCAGATCAAATTGTATATACACCTGTACCCTGATAATGTAACCACATTGTCACCCCACAGAACTAGATGGATAATGCAGTAACGTGTCTGCTCAGACAGGCTCCGCCCACACCCGGGAATATTACACTAACCAGCCTAGAGAGTGATAAAGCTAAAACAGCAATGGAACTGAGTAAAATAGTAAAGTAAGGGGTTAAAATGAGGACAGACTCCTCTGTGAAAGTCTCAGGTGTCTCAGTTTTTGGGGGGTCAGTAAATCGAGGTGTCGGCATCCGTTGTGAAACCCTCTTGAGTCTGTGGTGCTGAATAACATTTCCTATTTGTCTACTTTACATTTTCATCATTTTTGAAATGTCTGGATAATTTATTTTGATGTCACGCGGCTTACAAATCCAATATCGATTTTCTGTAATTTCAGAATTGATTTTTTTGGGGGGATAAATACAGTTTTAATGAAATTTTAAATACATAACATTTAAACCCCGCCTATCTATAAACCCATTTTCAAATCTGCACCCCTCAAACTATCAGAAACAGCTTTTAGGAAGATGTTAACCCCTCGAGATCTTTAGTAATTAAATCAAAATGGAGGCGAAATTTAGAATGGTCAAATTGTGCCGGTTACACGTTCATTTAGCCCTAAAATTTACACATTTCCAAAAGATAAAAAGAGAAAACCCACCATACAATTTGTTCTACAATTTCTCCCGAGTGCAGAGACCCCCCACATGTGGCCGTAAATTGTTTTATGGGGGCACAGGAGGGAAGGAGGGACCTGCAGCTGCCAGGATTTTACTTTCCTCATTGGCCCCTTTTGTAGGCTCTAAAAATTTAGCTTTTTCGTTATTGGGGCCATGTGATGGCATTCTTTTGCGGGATGAGATGCTTTTTCCAGTGTTACTATTTTGGGGTTGGTATCCCCTATTGTTGAAAATTATTAACGTTTTTTGAAGCATCAATTCTGTACTGGATTTTTTTCCCTTTTCTTTTGGTGCTGTATAGCCTAATAATCATGTTATCTTTTTTCTATGGGTCATTACGATTACGGGGACACCAAGCCTAGTTATTTTTCTTAAATTTTACTAAATTTGCCAAATAAAACCTTATGTCAAGAAAAATCTATCGTTTTTGCATCGCCGCCTTGCAGAACATTTATATTTTTTTGGCTACGAAGCTGGTTCATGGCTTGTTTTTTGCCGGGACATGTTGTACTTTGCAACAATATCATGCTGAAGTACACATGTTTTTTGATCACTTTTTATTTCATTTTTTTGTGGGATGAAATAAGTAAATATCATAATTTTTTGTGGGTTTTAAATGTTTTTTTTTTTCCTATGGTGTTTATCAAGCGGGTTCAAAATGAATCTTTAAATATACAGGTCATTATGGATGTGGTGATTCTTTATCTGGGGGTTGTGTTATGATTTCGACTTTTTTTGCATTATATGTCGCTTTTTATGTTTATGGGGCTTATGGACATTCATTTTTTTTTCATTGCTTTTTTATTAGCTCTACCATGAGACTAGAACAAGCAATCATCTGATTGCTTGTTCATGATAATACCCTGCTATACTGTATGTATGTATTAGCACATGCATACAGCCCAGGAGTCCAGATCAGACCTCATAGCTGCCATGACAGTGATCGGCGTCCCCCAAAGACCTTGTGGGGGCAATAGTGGGAGAGAGACCATTTGGAGGTTAGTTAAATGCAGCGGTCTCGCATTTAACGGTTAAACACCCGAGGTCGGAGCCCTCTCCGATCAGCTGTTAGTTACAGCTGACACCCAGTGTATTCCGATGCCGGCCCAACTCCGATCGTGAGCTGAGCCGACATCAGCTCTGCATCCGATATATATCAGACACTGAATGCTAAATTACAGCAGAGAGTCAGGAGTTAAGTATACCTGCGTCCAAAAATATTGGATCTATCGAAATATAAAAAGCTATTATCCCAAGCCGTGAAGGCTGAAACAAAAAATAGCGTCTAAATGTTTGAATCGGGATTTATTGCCATTTGCCTCTCGAAAACTTTGAATAAAAGATACTGATATACCTACAGTTGTCCAATTTCCATTTCCGCTCCTTAAAAGAAGGAATTTGCCTTATAGGTAGGGACCTAAATGCGGCTCCTGAGCCCCTGATAGACTCTACTTTACCCAAGGTAAAAATTACCTTTCAGATGACAGGTTCCCTTTAATGGTGAAGACATTAATGTACGTGTGTTGTGTTGACTTATTTTGTGGATACCAAATTTCTACTGTTATACAAGCCGAACACTGACTACTTTACATGGAATCACAGGGTCATATCTTCAGTGTTGTCCCATGAAATTATCTATCTATCTATCTATCTATCTATCTATCTCCTATCTATCTTTCCTTCTATCTTTCTGCTTTCTATTCTTTCCTTCTTGTTCTGCAGCTCAGTGCAGTCCGGTCTTGTGTTTATGATCGGCACATTCTGGAAGTGATGTCTTCCTCGCTCCCTCCCCTTTTTGTGGAATAATTTTTCCATTTATTTAGTAGCGGAGGACGACTGTCAGGGACATCCGGAAAGTGTCTGCACGTCCATCGACCTGACTTGTGTCCCAAATACCGGAAGGTAAGATACTATCTGCTGACTTGCTATACTGGGGGGGCACTGGGTGGGGGGGGGGGGGAGCCCCAGATCTCGGGGTAGTTTAAGCTTTAACAAGTCAATAAATTGGTAGCAGAACATTTGGCATAAGATATGGACATCAGAAGAGATTCCCACTTAGGACGATGTGGAAGTGATAGTCTGCGGGGAGCTGATAGTCTGCAGAGAGAAATATGCAGCCCCCCCAGGCGGAGGGAACATGGATTTATTTATCTTCTTAACTCTCCGTTTCCTGCAATCAATTTATCACGGAACATGATGTTCATAATCTCCTTCCCTCCTTATATAAAGAGACTTTACACTTAGAAGAGAAAAACATTTCTGGAATAAAGAATTGATTCCTATAATAAAGTCACCAGGAGCCTCGGACTGATAACATTTATAAAGTTATTGCAGTTATTACACATTATGTTATCCTGTATCCCAGTAGATGGGTGTGGTGGCTCCTCCTCCTGTGCCAGCTTCTCCTGGGTCCTAAGGCCCATGCAAGACCATGGTCTTGGCTTTTCAATGTTACAATTAAAGTAACAATGAAGAGAAAAATAGACGGGCGCTCACGATCGTGCAATATGAAAATAGCTTCTTTTATTTCATCTTTAAAAAAAGCATAGTCACAAGCAGGGTGATGGGGGGAGTGCAGGTAGCCCACAAGAAGAGGCTATGGCCGTTTAGCATTAGCTGGACTTCTTCCAAACTTTCTCTCAACAGAGAGGCTGGAAGAAGCGCAGCTAGTGCGAAATGGCCGTAGCCTCAACAGAGAGGCTGGAAGAAGCGCTGCTAGTGCGAAACGGCCGTAGCCTCAACAGAGAGGCTGGAAGAAGCGCAGCTAGTGCGAAACGGCCGTAGCCTCGATAGAAAAGCCGGAAGAAGTGCAGCTAGTGCGAAACGGCCGTAGCCTCAACAGAGGGGCTGGAAGAAGCGCAGCTAGTGCGATACGGCCATAGCCTCGATAGAAAAGCTGGAAGAAGCGCTGCTAGTGTGAAATGTCTGTAGCCTCAACAGAGAGGCTGGAAGAAGCGCAGCTAGCACAGAACAGCATAGCCTCGACAAAAAGGCAGGAAGAAGTGCAGCTAGCGCGGAACGGCTGTAGCCTCGCCACAGAGGACGGAAGAAGCGCAGCTAGCGTGAAATGGCTGTTGCCTCGACAGAGAGGCTGGAAGATGCGCAGCTAGTGCGAAACGGCCGTAGCCTCGATAGAAGAGATGGAAAAAGCGCAGCTAGTGCGAAATATCTGTAGCCTCAACAGAGAGACTGGGAGAAGTGCAGCTAGCGCAAAACAGCATAGCCTCGACGAAAAGGCAGGAAGAAGTGCAGCTAGCGTGAAATGGCTGTTGCGTCGACAGAGAGGCCGGAAGAAGCGCAGCTAGCTAGAAACAGCCATAGCATCGACAAAGAGGCCGGAAAAAGCAGAGCTAGCTCGAACCGGCTGTAGCTTCTTCTTGTGGGCTACCTGCAGGCCTCCCCCCCCCCACACCTGGCACCCAGGTCCTGTTTTTGAGTATGCATGTTTTAAAGATGAAATAAAAGAAGCAATTTTCATATTGCAAGATGGGTGAGCGACCGTCTCTTTTTCTCTTCTCTACTTACTGGATGCTGTTTTTCCAGATTGGAGCCCCCCCATACACCTACTTATATTTACTACTTATAGCAACCCATTGAAGATATAGAAAGATTGGTTCTTCAAGCAAATAAACATATAATGGTAGTTCCGCTATTCTATCTCCTTTTTTATATTATGGTTTCTTCAGCCTGTTATGGCCTCTAAACCATTAGCCTCACTTGTGCCGTGTATCATCCGCTCTTTTTTTTAGAATTTTATAATTCTATTAATAATATTGGTAATGTTTTTAGAAGTTTTCTGACCCTATAACTTTCATAGAACTGTCCATAGTATAGACCATTAATATTAGATTGGTGCAGGGGTGACACCCAGCATTGTCAGCTGTTATATAGTAGGGATAGAGTTGGTTGACAGCACCTTCCACAGTGTAACGACCATTCGTGATCATTACAGGCAACATCTGCAGTAACCGCTCAATCAAGGCTAGATGAGTTGATCGAATTAACTCCGCTCAAATGTTCTACCACCTTTCAAGATAAAGTTAATACAAGACCAATACTCTGAAACTGTAGTAGTTCTGGGAAAGCTGAATTTTCAGAATGGGGCTGGTTGGGTGAAAAAGACCAATCTTGGAGATTTCTGGCTGGATTTTTACGGAAAGAACAAGATGATATATTCCAGCATTTGACTAATGTCTTCCCTAGGTCAGTTGGCCTTTTAATGATGAGGTTGTATAGTCTGGATAGTTGTTCTTCATCAGTAATGAGAAAGATATTGATAAAGAACCATTCAGACTCCATGATACCTGGTCATCACCTGATCCATCCAATACTGAAACATGTTGGAGCAGATTTACTTACCCGGTCCATTCGCGATCTAGCGGCGCGTTCTCTGCGGTGGATTCGGGTCTTCCAGCGATTCACTAAGGCAGTTCCTCCGATGTCCACCAGATGTCGCTGCTGCGCTGAAGAGCATCGGAACGCACTGGAGTACACCGAGCCGGGCTGAGTGAAGGTAAGCTCATTTTTTTTAAATGCGGCGGTTTTTCCGAATCTGCCGGGTTTTCGTTTGGCCACGCCCCCCGATTTCCGTCGTGTGCATGCCAGCGCCGATGCGCCACAATCCGATCGCGTGCGCCAAAAACCCGGGGCAATACAGGGAAAATCGGCGCAAATCGGAAATATTCGGGCAACACGACGGGAAAACGCGAATCGGGCCCTTAGTAAATGACCCCCAATGTCTTCTCTAGGTCAGTTGGCCTTTTAATGATAAGGTTGTATGGTCTGGATAGTTGTTCTTCATCGGTAAAGAGAACATTTTTGATAAAGAACCATCCAGACTCCATGATACCTGCTCATCACCTGATCCAACCAATACTGAAACATGTTGTCTTGTTTTTACATTAAAATCCACTGAGACACCTAGTTGGGTTGGGATCATCCTATTACATCAAAACATCCCAAAACATGTGAACTCTCAGCATTCCTGGACTTTTTAAAGTAAACTAAATTGGGTCTCGGGAACATTTTGGCCTCAGCTGAGGAACACGTTTACATCACAATTCATGTTCTCAACCATTGGGTAGAGTATGTGTTTGTCTTGGCACAATAACAATAATGGGGGTGAAATTCACCTACTCCACTGAATGTCCGTATAATAAAAATGCTGAAAACCAAGTTGTAAACATGATAATATCATTATATTGTATTCTTATAATCCACAGTGATTCCTTTTCCATCAAGAAAATGGAGAATTACTCAAGTCCTGACATCAACACGACCTGGAAGATATATTATAATATCACATCTAAAGAAGATGTCCACCATGTCCGTGCCACCACTGTTGTATCTGCTGTTATTTTGGCCTTGGTTTTCCTATTTGGGCCAATAATGAATGGCTTCGTCCTCTGGTTCTTATTTTTCAAGATGGAGAAAAAATACCGTGGATTTTTATATATTCATTTGTTCTTTTCAGGATTTACCTTCTCGATATTCAAACTTATGGACATGGTCTACTGTGCCTTGGACCTCCACTGGTCATTCGCTTCCTTCCTGTGTAGGTTGAGCAGTGCTGTTTTCTATCTCTACATGATAGTGAGTGCCCTCATTCTCACTTTGTTCAGCATAGACTTTTGCTTGTTGATCCTGCGTACCTTTCGTTACATCTCCAGCAGGACCAGGGCTTTGGCTTATAAGCAGCTACTGGTCATCTGGATCTTCTCTCTTGGGGTCAGTGTTCCTTATTTCATCTTCAAAATCACATATGATTGTCAGAACTCCACCAAATGTCTGTATGGTGTTCTCCACAACGAGAAGGTCCAGAATCAGTCCATAGTGGCCACCGCCTTTGTCCTTGGGTTCTTCATACCTTTCCTGATCACAGTTTTATGTTTCGTTATCACAAGATTTCACCACAGGAAAAAAAACATGAAATATAATGCAAGACTGAAACTTATTTTTTCACTCCAGATGTGCTTCGTCCTTTGTTGGGTTCCACATCACGTCTTCTCCTTTCTGTCTTCCTTCCCTGGAGAAAATTCTCAACTTGACGAGGGTCTTCATCTCACCACGGCCTTGGCCTCGTTGACTTCTTGTATCAACCCTTTGATGTACGTTTTTATATGTCCTGATTTTAAAAAAACATTTTTTCTATACTTTAAGAAAAACATTAGTGGGAACACACCCAACATTTTTTGATGGAACAGGTTAGTTTTTCTGACCGATGTTACAGTGGGGACCCTCTCGGAATGGATAGAAGTTGTTCTTAACACAGTGGTAAGAAATATCTCCAGCTATTTCCAGGACACCACAGATCTACTAAAAATATCTTCATTGTATGTTCCCCCCCAAAGGCCACCATCATGACCACCATCGATGTGGAGTCCTTAGATTCTTCTTTTTAGGCTCTCTTGAAGTTGAGGTGATGATTGAGGTGGGGAGAGCTGGACTTCAGTAATAAGTTTTCTGCCTCATTGACTTTAAACAATAAATTTACATCTCACTTCAAAGTTGATTTTGCAGATGTCTGGAGATATCTCCAATACGTGGTATAAAAGGAACATGAACTAGGAGGTGTCAAGCTGCTCGACATCATAATGGTGGATAATTGAGTACATTTTTGCTGACAGATTCCCTTTAAATCATTGATACCATTATATCTTCATCAAGTCTACAGAGCCACCAGCATACGGGGAATTTTCATCTCAGAATACCCAGAAGCCATGCTCTCAAGAACCACCAAGATATCCAAGAACAACCTTCTCTTGTAGCTCCTTTCCCTACAATATAAATAGCTATAAACCTGTCATCTGAATATGACCACTGACAAGATAGAGCTCTACAACCCAGAACAAGACTGCAAAACTCATGGCGTATTAACATGTTCTACATCGGATGTGCTACACTTCATCTTGTCGGGCGTCGTTATGTTGGAGAGAAAGAGCAAAGACTCAAAGCTCGGATAGATCCCATGGACATACAATGGAGAGCAAACAGACTTTTTGTGAACACTTCCATAACATCATGATGTTATATTGACACACTCCATATAGGACTTAATATACTTACTCCAAGATTTAAGAAATCTATACCGGAAATACAGGGTCATCAGAGATAGATGGTTTTCATACATTCTGGGGTCATCAATGATAGAGGTTCTGCACAATGGAGAGGTTATCAGAGATTATGAGGGCAGAGAAATAGAGGCTCCTCAATTATAGGGGGGGGGGTCATCAGAAGTAGTGAGAACATCAGATAGAGGCTCATTGAATATAAGGGGGGGGGGTATTAGAATTGGTGAGGTCATCAGATAATAACATAAACGGAGGAATTTAGGAGATTAGGTCAGAGAAATATGAAGGGGGCAAGTTGTGGCCATCTTTGTAAATACGGATTAGAATTTTATCATTTTTTTTTGGTACAATAGCTAATCAGTGAAAGGACAATCAGAAGTAGAAGTAGAAGTGGATGAGAAACTAGAAGAGTGATGGATTAACAGCAGAGATGATGATTGATTGGCAGAGTGAAGACAGAGAGAAGAATCTTGCAGCAGTCCAAGCGAGAGATGATGATGGCAAAGACTGGCAATTTTGTAGACTCTCAATTAAGGAATGATCAAATGTGATAGATGTTCTCAAGGTGGAGATAAGAGATTGTAGTGAGGGCCCTCATGTGAGGGTAAAAGGATACGGCAGATTCAAGGTTGTTCCAACGCAGCACAGTAGGAGACTGGGAAGAGTGTGAAGATTATGAGTTCCATTTTGTCCATAACAAATTTTAGAAAGTGGGAAGAGAATGAGGATATGGCTGACTCTGCGGAACTGTGGACAACAGAACAAAGATATCGGAGCATGAGATATAGATCTGTGTTTCATCAGAATGAGAAGTTGAAATGTATGAGGAAATCCAAATCCAGAATAAAGCCAGATCCATAATGCCTAATGACCATAGGATTTGAGGCATAGGGGTATTTATTAGGACTTCTACACCACTAAAGTGCAGTAGAAGCTCATAAATAATCGCAAATGGTAGCATATTGCTAGAACTAATTATTCTCCCCTTTCTATTGTAAATGTAAACAGACCACACCAAACATGTCGAAAAAACCCCTATCGGTGAGGTGTGCCATAGTATTACTTTTTTTCAATCGGTATAAACCATAAATAAAAATGTTAAAAATGAAAAAAATTTACCAGATTCTGCTGTTCCAACATTGGTTTATTGGTAAAAAATAAACACTACTGCTGGGCTTGGAGGGGCGTGAAGAAGGGGGCAGCCAATGGGAGTGGGCACATTGGTGGAGCAGTTTGTTGGTGCAAGGCGTTTCTGTCCCTGCGACAGAGTGACAATGTCAGATGAAAGATTAAGGAAGCTTAGGCAAATAGTATGTAATCAAAAGCTTAGGGCAGTTTTAGTAGAGTGATAGGATCAGGGGATTTAGCAGGGAGGGTGAGTCAAGAGATGATTTTGGGTAGTGTGAGTAGAGGATGATCTTTGCATCTTGAAACAATGGTAAACTAGTATTCGATCGCATTTGGTAAACCTGGATAAGATATTAGAGATCTGTGCCCATAGTAGTAACAAATTCAGCTCTGGGCCGACTTTTGCGTGCATTTTCTGTAACTCATCTGGATCCTAGAGACTAACCTATAAATCTAAGTTAGCGGACTGAGCTGGGCTCATTGGGTCTGAACAGACCCTGCAGCCTCCCCCCACCCCCAGATACCTATCACATGATCATTGGGTCAGAAAGAGAAAGAACCATGGTGGCTTCCTTAGCTTGTATATTGCCTATTGTGTGATAAATCACCTCCATCTGCTGTTTTTGGAATCTGACAGTCAGTAATTCAACAGTGAAATGTTCATGAAAGTTTTTAATTAAGAAAAAGAGATGCGTAGAATCTGAAATAAGATGAACATTAAAAAATATATCCTTTTTTTCTGTGTCAGATACTAGTAGAATGTTCTGAACCCTGTACCCTGATAATCTAAGCACATTGTCACCACACAGCAGCTCATAGCACAGAGAGATCATGAAGTGTCTGCTTAGTGAATTCCTGCCCACACTCTGGAATTTAACAATGGCCGTCTCTGAGTTATAGGAGTTAAAACAGCAATAAAACTGAGTAAAAAAGTGTAAAGTAAGGATTACAATTAAAAATGATTAAAAATGATCTTTATTGTGTAAACATCACAAGGGGATTAAAATTTGAGAGCATTCTTTCATGGGCAAACGCCTTTAACCTGTGGTGATTGACAAGACCACATATTAGCCTTACCTTCCATTCATTCACTGCTGGTTCTAGAAGTTTCTTACCAGCTCCACACCTTCCTTGTTATTTGTATCTTTGGTTTCTGGTATCCTGACTTTTGCTTGTTATTCTGACCTCTTTACTATCTAGTGTTTTTGTACTGTGTTGGCCTATCGGCTCTGACCTGTCTACGTTGACTTCTCTTAACTGTTGCACTTTGCTGAAGGGAGGGATTGTTGGCTAGTTGTCCCCAACCACCTAGGATATGTGAGGCAAGCACTTAGGACCTTTGGTGGGTTCAGTGACAGGCTATACTGTATTTAAATTTTTTCTGAAACTGGTCTCCTCATTACACCACCTTGAGAAGAAAGAGTCTAACCTGGTTGGGGGTCAGTTGGGCAAAGACCTGGCAGCTTAAAATACAAAAAAAATTGCTGTACATTCATCACACTGGAGCAGATTTACTTACCCGGTCCGTTCGCGATCCAGCGGTGGATTCGGGTCCGGCCGGGATTCATTAAGGTAGTTCCTCCGACGTCCACCAGGTGGCGCTGCTGGGCTGAAGAGCATCGGAACGCACTGAAGTACACTGGCCTATCCTGGATGAAGGTAAGTGCAAGCTCTGCGACACTTTCGGAAATATTCGGGTAACACGTCGGGAAAACGTGAATCGGGCCCTTAGTAAATGACCCCCACTGTAGATAGATAGATAGATAGATAGATAGATAGATAGATAGATAGGGGGGGGGTAGTTTTCATGAGATCTATCAACATCATCATTTTGGAGGTTTTCTTCTCTTGATGAATACAATTAGAATTTTGGCAGATACATTGAAGTGCACTGGTCTTCTGCTGGTCTCCTCCACTGGACGTTGGCCAATAGATTTTCATCTCCCGCAGCCTTCCTTGTAATTTTGGCCACTAGACTTACCCTTTGTTACTTCTGCTTCTGTTGCAATGTATTCTAGTTCTACCAATCAAATTGGTTTTAGGCAAAGTAGCTCATCTTGCATCGAATTTGCTTTAATCTTCCTTTCTGCAGTAAGCAGCTCCTAGTGCTAAAGCAAACGCAGCGGTGTTACAATGATAGCATTATCGGAAACCTCCGACAATGCTTTCTAACACCACCGTGGAGTACAATAGAAATGCCAGACCGCTCTCAAAGCGGCATATTCATGAGGGGGCGGGATTGTGGGTGTATTTAGGGGACGGCGACTGCCGCTTGATGCGCGGCAGTCACCGCCGCGCTATGGAAAGGGCGGGGCGGTCGGGGAAAGAGGCAGTGCCTCGGACTGCCCCCTCATGAATACGCCGGACTGCTTTGACAGCGGTCTGGCATTTCTATTGTACTCTGCAGCGGTGTAGGATAGCATTATCGGAGGTTTCCACTAACGCTATCATTGTAACACTGCTGCGTTTGCTTTAGCACTAGAAGCTTTAGTAACATCTCCTAGTGCCAAATTTATGGGTGACAGGTCCTCTTTAATTCAGTGCTTATTATTATTTTTTGGAAAGAGAGACAAATTGCATAGCTAAGTCTCCGAAGCTCTTCTCTGCTCTCTGCCCAGATCTCCATCAATGTCTTCTCAACCTGTCAATAATATCTCTGCTTTCTACTGAGTTACAAACACCCCCATATTGGTAGTCGTCATGTGGTGGACTTGGCATACACTCGAGTCATGTAGTAAGGGTGGCTTATAGGGTAAATAGCTTTTAGTAGATGCTAGAGACAGGGCTGCACTTTCTCTGGTCATTTTTGAAACACTTTTATTTGGATTAATGATGATATGGAGAATATTTCGAATGATTTGCTGTAGTGTAGCAGGACATTGCTCACATAAGCTGATCGAAATTGTAATACTGAAGACAAGACACTTTCCCAGATGAAGTTCACACCTGAATAAATTTTTTGCACAGTTTTCATGGGGTAGTTCTAAAAGAAAATGGACCCAAATAGAGAACATAATATAGTGATTTGTTTTATATTTTTTTAGTTACAGGTCATAAAGTCACAATGTAAGGGGGAGAATAAATCAAGAATGGAACTGGTGAACAAAAGGGCAAAATTACTTAGAGATAGTGGCTCAATTACACAGCTGAATAAAATCTTTGTCAGGTCTGGACTGATGTGGATTCCAGCTATAACCATCCAGAATTGTCTGTCACAGGTGCTCCTGCAACCCATATCATGGGTCATGGGCTCACCCATGCCCCTCTGTGCCCGCCGGGGCACCGCCTGCGCTTCTCACCTGTCCCCGCTCTGGATTACCGCCCACGTCCCGTGCGCACACGTCTCTGTCTCCTAGGGCGCATGTGCGCCGGCTTCAGGAAATTTACAGGGCCAGTGCACCATTAATTGGTGCTGGCCATCTCCCAGAAGGCTATATAAACCTGCCTCTTCCTGCACACTGTGTTGGATCTTTGTGCCTTGTGCCTTAGAGAAAGCTTTGTCTGATGACCTGTGCAGCTATTGTGAAATACCTTTGTGACACTGGTTCAGTTCCTGAATATGCTCCTCCGCTGCCTCCCTTGACCTATAGCTATGTCCCCGACTGACCTCCTGCCTGATAGGACGGGTAGTGGATCCTCTGTACCACAGCGGACGATGACACAAGCCGACACCTGGGACAGGAATCTAAGTGGTACCCGGTATTCACCAGAGCCCGCTGCAAAGCAGGATTGTCTTGCTGCGGTGTGGTACCGCCAGGTCGTTCCACAGACGTGACTTGTCCGCGGTGGCAGCCAAGGTTGAGGTACGGGTACGGCAGGCAATCTCGTAGTCGGGGACTCAGTGTTTATATCTTCCCAAGAAAAGGACAGACATCGACCATCAGTGAGATCCTGTCCCTTCTGTATACTGTGATTACTCCTCTCATCAACCCCATCATCTACAGCTTAAAGAATAATGATATCAATGAGGCCATAGATACACATGTTTCTAAGTATCTCAGAATCTAGAATTAGAGACATAGGGGGATATTTATCAGGACCTCTGCGCCTCGCCTGAAATAATCGCAAATGCTAGCTTATTGCTAGCTTTTGCGATTATAATTCTGCCTGACACAGCTTGTTTGCTAAGGGGACGATGTATGAAAACTTTTTTGGACTGCCACATACAGGCACTCAATCTATTTAATTTTTCTGGAGGACCACCTACCTGCTCCTCTGGTTTGAAAACTTTTTTGGACTGCCACATACAGGCACTATCCAAATTTAATTGTCTCCATAGCAGCCTCCACACGTCGTCTTTATAGCTGCCTCCACACATTGTCTCCATTGCTACCTCCACACATCTCCATAGCTGCCTCCCAAAGTCGTCCATATAGCTGCCTCCATACATCTTCCCCTTAGCAAACGATCTGTGTCAGGCAGAATTTTGGGTTGTTTTCATGGCTTCCACATCAAACTTGTTAACTTTGTCACCACCCTGCTGTGTTATCCACAAAATATACTGGCAAACTTTTATCATTTACCGATATTATTTAATATGGATGCCCCATACTGTCGCTCTAAATCATGGAAGTCGTCTCCATGGCTGCCTCCACATGTCGTCCCCTTAGCAAACGAGCTGTGTCAGGCTCATTTTTCGGGTGTTTCACCAGATACGTTATGGAACTTGGTCACTATGTCGCCACCATGCTGTGTTATCAACTAAATATACCGTCAACCTTTTGATCACATAGGAAATCATTTCAGTGCTTCTTGCTCACCTCTTTTGGTTTCTCTCTGCCGCCTTAACAAGGCCAAATACTGATACATACAGTGCTACACGTTATCCTCGCCAAAAGGAATTTTTTTAATTGGTTTGAAGCCTGAGTCCATTTAGGGTATGTCGCCATGCCACTCTCTAGCCTGCCGCTGCTGCCGCTGCCTCTGCATGCCGTCCTCTATAGTGTCAGGGTCAATTATTGGATGTTTTAGATGCTAACATTACTAACTGTTCATGTCAATTGCTGGTGGCTATTTACCCTCAGCATGGTTGGCACTAGTCCTGGTACATTGACCTAATGGGTAGAGAGTGGAAAAAATAGAATGGATTAGGAAAAAAAATGTACAATACTCATTGTTCTATCACCTGCAATGCCTATAAACAAGTGTATGTAAGGCCTTCTTTATATCATTATTCTTGAGGCTGTAGATGATGGGGTTGATCAGAGGAGTGAACACAGTGTATAGCAGGGACAGGATCTTACTGATACTTAAGGTTTTGTCCCTTGTTGGTAAAATATAAACCCCAAATAAAGTGCAGTAGAAGATGGAGACCACAATGAGGTGGGAGCTACAGGTGGAGAAGGCTTTCTGTCTCCCGGTGCTAGATGGGATCCTTAGGGTTGTGACTATAATTTTGGAATATGTAAATATAATTATTATATTAGGGACCAAAATTAATGGGACTCCAAGTAAATAAATTTCCACCTGCAAATTGTATGTATCGGAGCACGAGAGTTCTAGTATAGGGAGAGTATCGCAGAAGAAATGGTCGATGATGTTTGGTCCACAGAAATTTAGCATCAGCATAGTTATGATGAGCAACAACATAAGGAAAAAGCCAATAAACCAACAGGTGACGGCCAAAATCACACAATTGGCAGGAGTCATTAGAGAGGTGTAGCGGAGGGGGTTACAAATGGCTAAATATCTGTCACAAGACATCAAGGTGAGAATGAGACATTCAGATGCTTCCGAGACACAGAAGAAGTAGACCTGAGCCATACAGCCCATAAAAGGGATGGTTCCTCTAACATAGAGTAGAATATGGAGCATATTTGGGATGATCACCGTGGGCAATATGATGTCATTGAGAGACAGTTGTGTCAGGAAGAAGTACATGGGGGTGTGGAGGTTCTTACTGGTGGACACCAGGACGATGATCAGGAGGTTCATAAAAACTGTGAGAAAGTAAACCACAATGAAAATAACAAACATTAAAATTCTTATGTTCTGAGTGGCTTGGAATCCTAGAAGGATGAATTCTGTGACAACCGTCATATTGTTCTTCTCTGAAGATGTGTTTGAAATAGAGGTGGGCCATGAGGTGGCAGAAATGGGGGGACCGGTGAGAGAGGGTCCCGTCCAGCTAGATCCTGTCCTCATATTAATTGATGGAGAGGACCAGTACAGGGATGAGGTCTTGTCACACCCTATAACATCAATCAATCAGCCAATAAAGCCACTTTGCATCTTCCAATGGAGTCTCTGTCCGTTATCTTTGCATTGTTATATATTGACCATTGCTGCTCGTTTACCATAAGCTTAAAGATAATAAGAAGGAGAAGAAAATTAAAGCATTGAGTCTAAACTCATACACAAGATATATATAACTTTATACCTGTATCCATCAGGTTTACCCCCACATGGTGCTCCGTACACATTACTTACAATTCTGTAAGTTGAGTTCTGAGCATATGTCTTTCTTCCCTACGTGGGTTGTGCTTCATTTAGTGTAAATTTGGCGATATTTTTGCATTTATTTGCGAAAAAAATAATTTTTTTAAAATGTGCCATTTTCAAAATCTAAATCATCCTGTTTTCAGGCAGTGATTTACCACCTAAATATATTGCTGAATAACATTTCCATTTGTGCACTTTACATTTTCTCATTTTTGAAATGTCTGGTAATTTATTTTGATGTCACGCGGCTTACAAATCCATAATCGATTTTCTGTAATTTCAGAATTGATTTTTTGGGGGGATAATACAGTTTTTAAATAATGATATTTTAATCATAACATTATAACCCGCCTATCTATAACCCATTTTCAATCGCCACCCCCAAACTATCAGAAACAGCTTTAGGAAGATGTTAACCCCTCGAGATCTTTAGTATTAAATCAAAATGGAGGTGGAAATTTAGACACGGACAAATTGTGCCGGTTACACGTTCATTTAGCCCTAAAATTTACAAATTTCCAAAAGATAAAAAGAGAAACCCCCATACAATTGTTCTGCAATTTCTTCGAGTGCAGACAACCCTACATGTGGCCGTAAATTGGTTTTAGGGGGGCACAGGAGGGAAGAGGGACCTGCAGCTGCCAGCATTTTTCTTTCCTCATTGGCCCCTTTTGTAGGCTACCCAATTTAGCTTTTCGTTATTGGGGCCATGTGATGGAATTTTTTGCGGATGAGATGCTTTTTCTAGTGTTACTATTTTGGGTTGGTATCCCCTATGTTGAAATTATTAACGTTTTTTGAGGATTGAAAAGCATCAATTCTTGTACTGGATTTTTTTCCTTTCTTGTTGGTGCTGTATAGCCTAATAATCATGTTTCTTTTTTTCTATGGGTCTTTACGATTACGGGGATACCAAGGCGATAGTTATTTTTCTTAAATTTTACTAAATTGCCATAAAACCTTAATGTCAAAAAAATCTCCGTTTTTGCATCGCCGCCTTGTGGGTTTTAAATTGTTTTTTTTTTTTCCTATGGTGTTTATCAATCGGGTTCAAAATGAATCTTTAATATACAGGTCATTATGGATGTGGTGATTCTTTATCTGGGGGTTGTGTTATGATTCGACTTTTTTGTGCATATATGTCGCTTTTTATGTTTATGGGGCTTATGACTTCATTTTTTTTTTCATTGCTTTTTTATAGCTCTACCACGAACAGAACAAGCAATCATCTGATTGCTTTGTTCGGATAATACCCTACCTGCTATACATGTATGTATTATTTAGCACATGCATACACCCAGGAGTCCCAGATCAGACCTCATAGCTGCCATGACAGTGATCGGCGTCCCCCAAGGACCTTGTGGGGCAATAGTGGGAGAGAGACCATTTGGAGGTTAGTTAAATGCAGCGGTCTCTGCATTTAACGGTTAAACACCCGAGGTCGAGCCCTCTCCGATCAGCTGTTGTTACAGCGTACAACCACAGTGTATTCCGATCCCGCCCAACTCCGTCGTGAGCTGAGCCGACATCAGTCTGCATCCGATATATATCTGACACTGAATGCTAAATACAGCAGAGAGTCAGGAGTTAAGTATACCTGCGTCCAAAAATATTGGATCTATCGATATAAATAAAAGCTATTATCCCAACCGTGATAGGCATGAAACAAAAAATACGTCTCAAATGTTTGAATCGATTTATTGCCATTTGCCTCTCGAAACTTTGTAATAAAAGATACTGAAATGCCTCAGTGTCCATTTCCATTTCCGCTCCTTAAAAGAAGGAATTTGCCTTATAGGTGGGACCTAAATCGCTCCTGAGCCCCTGATAGACTCTACTTTAACAAGGTAAAATTACCTTTCAGATGACAGGTTCCCTTTAATGGTGAAGCATTAGGTACGTGTGTTGTGTTGACTTATTTTGTGGATACCAAATTTCTACTGTTATACAGCCAACACTGACTACTTTACATGGAATCCACAGGGTCATATCTTCAGTGTTGTCCCTGAAATTATAGAATAAATATTTACAAAAATGTAAGGGGCGGAGTGCACTTGTGACATACTGGGGCAGATTTACTTACCCGGTCATTCGCGATCCAGCGGCGCGTTCTCTGCGGTTGGATTCGGGTCCGGCAGATTCATTAGGTATTCCCCCGAAGTCTCACCATGCCTGCCTGCTGCTCAGAAGAGCATCGGAACGCACTCAAATACACCAGCCTATCCTGGATGAAGGTAAGTGCAGCTCCGCGACACATTCGGTTTTTTAAATACAGCGGTTTTTCCGAATCCGTTGGGTTTTGTTCGGCCACGGCCCCGATTTCGTTGCGGATGCCACGCCCCGATGCGCCACACTCCGATCCGTGCGCCAAAAACCCGGGCAATACAGGTAAATCGCGCGAAATCGAAATATTCGGGTAACACGTCGGGAAAACGTGAATCGGGCCGGCTTAGTAAATGACCCCCACTGTATTTGTATACTTGTGTGTAGGTAGGAGAGATAAACTTGTGTTCCAGGTCAATTATTGATATGGCATTCCTAACAATTTAATGCTTTCCATAAGAATTATAATTTTTTTTAGAAGAAAATGTAATATCCCTTTCGGCAATTTTTCAGCTACAGATAGATTGTTACCCGTCTGCCCCAGGGATCCATTCTGCGACCTGTTTCATTAGAATTTACGAGACACAGACAAATATTTCCACCTAGAGACAAGATGACGCAAAGCTCGAAGAGCCGACGTGGAATATTATTGGTGTTTGTGTATAAAAACGGGCATTTCTGGGTCTCTGTAGCAGTACAGGACCAGTTATTGGGTCTGATACCACGTAGATTCCATCTTAGGACAGTCTAAGAGCCTATATTTCATATGGAAGTGTTCTACAAATATATTGTATGTGTTAAACTAACTGGGGTAAGTCTCAAATATTGGAGAGCGTCTTCTGAAAAAAATTAAAATAAATTAAAAATGAAACTTTCTATATTCTGTAGTCTGTGGTTTGAAGATACTAAACTGTAGAGGTCACAGCTTTATTCTAAAGAAAATTAAAAATAATAATAATCTTTATTATTTTTAAACTTTTCAGGAATATATTGATACATTTAAGGTATTTAATACTGGGTTTGATTAGAACAAGACTCCTCCTACATCCTATACATCCCACATACAATACAATATAACTTTATTAATCCCGTAGGAAATTGTTGGACCTTGTAAAATCTTCTGAGTGACGAGAGTATTAGTCTCGGACTAGAGAAGTGTCGGTAGAACTGGAAGGTTTATTGATGTGGTGACATAATGGATATTGTCAGATCTTTTACATATTGTAACATAACCCAACACCAAAAGAAGCAGAATGATAATAAAACAAAAGGCTCGCCCCCTAATGTGAACGATGACTATGATAGGAGGTTTCGCTCTCGAAACGCGTCAGTCTGGACTGTGTGTGCTGAAACACAATAAATTGGAGTTTTATATTGTGGACACACTGTGCTGGAGGATTCTTTCTTTCTCTAATGTGAACAATGGCTGAAGGAAGATTCACCTTTTCCTGGGGGGGGTAGTTTTCATAAGATCTATCAACATCATCATTTGGAGGTTTTCTTTCTCTTGATGAATACAATTAGAATTTTGGCAGATACATTGAGTGCACTGTCTTCTGCTGGTCTCCTCCACTGGATATGGTCGATAGATTTCATCTCCCGCGCCTTCCTTGTATTTGGCCACTAGACTTACCCTTGTTACTTCTGCTTTTTGCAATGTATTCTAGTTTACCAATCAAATTGGTTTTAGGCAAGTAGCTCATCTTGCATCGAATTTGCTTTAATCTTCCTTTCTGCTGTACAACTGACCACCGAGTGTCCGATCAGACGACAAAAGGTCAGTCAAAATGTCATGAGGTGCCTTTAGGACTTGGTGTACCTGCACATTCTTTCTCTTACAGTAGGGCCATGCCCTACTTTTGTTTGTTTTTGTATTACTCAGGATTGTTATTTTCCCAATGTAGCAGCAGAGAATTCTATATTACTACTAAACTATAAATAAAATATTATTATTATTTCAAACTGTAGCACTGTGACAATGTCAGGTGGACGGTTCCACCTCTGGTGTTCTAGTTCCAGATGGATTGGAACAAGTACATGGGAGTGTGGATTATTTTCTACTATATACTGTAAATTGTTATTTGTGTCAAATTGAATTGCTAGGGATCAGTGTGCCACTTTTACACTGCTACAGATCTTGCAGGATGACAGCATCATGGGAGTCAGGTTGTCATAAGACGTGTTGTCGCTCCCTGATGATGTCGGGGGCCGGGGGGGGGGGGCAATTTTAGCCAACGATGGACTTAAGAGGACCTGTCACCCATAAATTCGGCACTAACGTAGCAGCCCGTCCTAAAGTGCTAGCAAACGCAGCATGTTCAATGATAGCATTATCGGAAACCTCCGACAATGCTTCACACCACACCTGTGGGTACAATAGAAATCCAGACCGCTCTCAAAGCGGCATATTCATGAGGGGCGGGATTGGGTGTATTTAGGGGACGGCTCTGCTCTTGATGCGCGCAGTCACGCGCGCTATGAAGGGCGGGCGGTCGGGAAGAGGTGCCGGGCAGCCTATGAAGGCCGAGCTTGAGAGGGGGCAAATGCACTGCAGGTGTACGTAGATACTTGCTTTCCATCGTAGATTCATTTACTATATTTCTTTTTTCACAGGTAATTTTTGTAACCTACCTGCGTTTGCTTTAGCACTAGAAGCTTTAGTAACATCTCCTGTGCCAAATTATGGGTGCAGGTCCTCTTTAATCAGTGCTTATTATTATTTTTGGAAAGAGAGACAATTTGCATAGCTAAGTCTCCTAAGCTCTTCTCTGCTCTCTGCCCAGATCTCCATCAATGTCTCTCAACCTTTCAATAATATCTCTGCTTTCTACTGAGTTACAACACCCACCCATATTGGTAGTCGTCATGTGGTGGACTTGGCATACACTCGAGTCATGTAGTAAGGGTGGCTTATAGGTAAATAGCTTTTAGTAAATGCTAGAGACAGGGCTGCACTTTCTCTGGTCATTTTTGAAACACTTTTATTTGGATTAATGATGATATGGGAATATTTCTAATGATTTGCTGTAGTGTAGCAGGACAATGCTCAAATAAGTACGATCGAATTGTAATACTGAAGACAAACACTTTCCGATATGAAGTTCACAACCTGAATTAATTTTTTGCACAGTTTTCATGGGGTAGATCTAAAAGAAATGGACCCAAATAGAGAACATAATATAGTGATTTGTTTTATATTTTTTTAGTTACAGGTCATAAAGTCACAATGTAAGGGGAGAATAAATCAAGAATGGAACTGGTGCACAAAAGGGCAAAATTACTTAGAGATAGTGGCTCAATTACACAGCTGAATAAAATCTTTGTCGGTCTGGACTGATGTGGATTCCCATATACCCCATCCAATTGTCTTGTCACAGGTGCTCCTGCAACCCATATCATGGGTCATGGGCTCACCCATGCCCCTCTGTGCCCCGGGGCACCGCCTGCGCTTCTCACCTGTCCCGCTCTGATTACGCCACGTCCGTCGCACACGTCTCTTCTCCTAGGGCGCATGGCGCCGGCTTCAGGAATTTACAGGGCCAGCGCACCATTAATTGGTGCTGGCCATCTCCCAGAGCTATATACCTGCCTCTTCCTGCACACTGTGTTGGATCTTTGTGCCTTGTGCTTAGAGAAAGCTTTTTCTGATGAACCTGTGCAGCTATTGTGAAATACCTTTGTGACACTGGTTCTGTTCCTGAATAGCTCCCCGCTGCCTCCCTTGACCTATGCTATGTCCCGACTGACCTCCTGCCGTCCCCGACTACGAGATTGCCTGCGTACCCGTACCTCAACCTTGGCTGCCACCAGCGGACAAGTCACGTCTGTGGAACGACCTGGCGGTACCACCCAGCAGCAAGACAATCCTGCTTGCAGCGGGCTCTGGTGATACCGGTACCACTTAGATTCCTGTCCCAGGTTCGGCTTGTGTCATCGTCCGCTGTGGTACAGAGGATCCACTACCTCCTATCCAGACTTGACACTGTCAATGACATATGAGGATTTCTGACCTAAATTGTTGAAATTTTATTAAAATATAAATATCGAAAGGGGACCAAGGATCTGCACAGGGAAGCTTGGCCAAGCACCTGGGAACCTCAGAAAAGGATGGAAACACCATGGAAATGGACAGAAAACAGCAGGGGCAGCATGCATGGATGCCTGTGAGGCTGCTTAATCGCACCATTATGCCAAAATTATGGGCAACAGCATGGCAATGGCAGAGTGACCGAATGAGGCTAGATAGCATATAAAACATGCAATAATTGACCCTGACACTATAGGGGACGGCACGCAGAGGCAGCAGCAGCAGTGGCAGGCTAGAGAGTGTCATGGCGACATACCCTAAATGGACTCAGGCTTCAAACCAATTGGTGGCAAAGAGGAACCAAAGGAGGTGAGCAAGAAGCGCTGAAATGATTTCCTATGTGAACAAAAGGTTGACGGTATATTTAGTCGATAACACAGCATGGTGTCGACATAGTGACCAAGTTCCATAACGTATCTGGTGAAACACCCTAAAAATGAGCCTGACACAGCTCTTTTGATAAGGGGACGACATGTGGAGGCAGCCATGGAGACGACTTCCATGATTAAGAGCGACAGTATGGGGCATTCATATTGCGCTGCTATGATTGCAACTTCAGGTCTCCAGCATGGCGGCGATAGATGGGCCGAGTTCCACTATGTATGTGGTGAAACACCTGAAAATTCTGCCTGACACAGCTCGTTTGATAAGGGGATGATGTGCTGCATATCCTCTTGTGCTCCAGCGTCTGGGGTATAGAGAGTTAAAATGAGACATTGGTGGACGCTGTGGAGGATTGTGGAGGCAAAATGGACAAGAAACAGCAGGGGCAGCATGCATGGATGTCTCTGAGGCTGCCTAATCTTGGGATGGAGCTGGCGGTCCACTGCCAGGCGAGCTTTCGCCTGTCCAAGCCCCTGTCTCTTGGCTCCTCCCCACCCAAAATGGGCCTGGGGGCCAGAAGCGTTTACTTTGAAAAAATTATAATTTTCAAAGCAGTGTCGTTTGAATATTTCACCTAGGAATAATGGAATAGCATAGTGGTTCTATTTTTAATAGTTTTTACGGAAATGGTTCGATGATTAAGAGCGACAGTATGGGGCATCCATATTGCGCTGCTATGATTGCAACTTCTGGTCTCCAGCATGGCGGCGACAGATGGGCCGCGTTCCACTATGTATCTGGTGATACACCTGAAAATTCTGCCTGACACAGCTCGTTTGATAAGGGCACGATGTATGGAGGCAGTGAACTAGTAGTAGATTAAAGGTGCTGCCCCACCCAAAATGGGCCTGGGGGCCAGAAGCGTTTACTTTGAAAGAAATTTAATTTTCAAAGCAGGCGGGGTAGTTTGAATATTTCATCTAGGAAAAATGGAATAGCATAGCGGTTCTATTTTTAATAGTTTTTTCGGAAATGGTTCCATGATTAAGAGCGATAGTATGGGGCATCCATATTGCGCTGCTATGATTGCAACTTCAGGTCTCCAGCATGGCGGCGACCGATGCACCAAGTTCCATTATGTATCTGGTAAAACACCCGAAAATTCTGCCTGACACAGCTCGCTTGATAAGGGGATGATGTATGGAGGCAGTAAAGTAGTAGTAGATTAAAGGTGCTGCAGTTAAAACTATGTTAGTTGGATCTTGGGATGGAGCTGGCGGTCCGCTGCCAGGCAAGCTTTCGCCTGTCCAAGCCCCTGTCTCCTCCCCAAACAGCACTTCTAAGAACCTTTTGTATAAGATCAAGTGTAGTAGTGTTCTTATAAGTTTGAATTATGGCGGGTGAGGGGAATGTAAACAGATTCGCAAGAAGCACTGAAATAATATCGGTAAATGATAAAAGTTTGTCAGTATATTTTGTGGATAACACAGCAGGGTGGTGACAAAGTTAACAAGTTTGATGTGGAAGCCATGAAAACAACCCAAAATTCTGCCTGACACAGCTCGTTTGCTAAGAGGGCGATGTATGGAGGCAGCTATATGGACGACTTTGGGAGGCAGCTATGGAGATGATATGTGGAGGTAGCAATGGAGACAACGTGTGAAGGCAGCTATAAAGACGATGTGTGGAAGCTGCTATGGAGACAATTAAATTTGGATAGTGCCTGTATGTGGCAGTCCAAAAAAGTTTTCAAACCAGAGGAGCAGGTAGGAGGTCCTCCAGAAAAATTAAATAAATTGAGTGCCTGTATGTGGCACTCCCAAAAATTGTTTAAAACAGAGGACCAGGTAGGTGGCTGTACGCTTATCGGTGATGATGCCACCAGCTGCACTGAAAACCCGCTCAGACAACACGCTAGCGGCAGGGCAAGCAAGAACCTCCAAGGTGTACAGCACCAGTTCGTGCCACATGTCCAGCTTTGAAACCCAGTAGTTGTAGGGAGCTGTGTGATCATTTAGGACGATGGTATGGTCAGCTACGTACTCCCTCACCATCTTTCTGTAAAGATCAGCCCTACTCTGCCGAGACTGGGGACAGGTGACAGTGTCTTGCTGGGGTGACATAAAACTGGCAAAGGCCTTGTAAAGCGTACCCCTGCCAGTGCTGGACAAGCTGCCTGCTCGCCTACTCTCCCTCGCTACTTGTCCCGCAGAACTACGCACTCTGCCGCTAGCGCTGTCAGAAGGGAAATACTGTTTCAGCTTGTGCACCAGGGCCTGCTGGTATTCATGCATTCTCACACTCCTTTCCTCTGAAAAATTAAATAGATTGAGTGCCTGTATGTGGCACTCCCAAAAATTTTTTAAAACAGAGGACCGGGTAGGTGGCCCTCCAGAAAAATTAAATACATAGAGTACTATAGCTAGAGCCAGTTGGCCCTGGCAAAAAATAGCCAGTTTCCTCTGCTTCCTACAAAGAGGAGGAGAAGGAGGAAAATGAGGAGGAGGAGTGCATAAATTATTCAGGTTGAGCTTCCTTCACCTGGTGGAGAATGGAAATCCTGAGAAATCCAGGCTTTATTCATCTTGATAAGCGTCAGCCTGTCAGCGCTGTCAGTCGACAGGTTGAGCTTCTTTCACCTGGTGGAGAATGGAAATCCTGAGAAATCCAGGCTTTATTCATCTTGATAAGCGTCAGCCTGTCAGCGCTGTCAGTCGACAGGCGTGTACGCTTATCAGTGATGATGCCACCAGCTGCACTGAAAACCCGCTCGGACAACACGCTAGCGGCAGGGCAGGCAAGAACCTCCAAGGCGTACAGCGCCAGTTCGTGCCACATGTCCAGCTTTGAAACCCAGTAGTTGTAGGGAGCTGTGTGATCATTTAGGACGATGGTATGGTCAGCTACGTACTCCCTCACCATCTTTCTGTAAAGATCAGCCCTACTCTGCCGAGACTGGGGACAGGTGACAGTGTCTTGCTGGGGTGACATAAAACTGGCAAAGGCCTTGTAAAGCGTACCCCTGCCAGTGCTGGACAAGCTGCCTGCTCGCCTACTCTCCCTCGCTACTTGTCCCGCAGAACTACGCACTCTGCCGCTAGCGCTGTCAGAAGGGAAATACTGTTTCAGCTTGTGCACCAGGGCCTGCTGGTATTCATGCATTCTCACACTCCTTTCCTCTGCAGGGATGAGAGTGGTAACCTATACTGACAGCACACAACAGGATTTTGTGCTGTGCCTGTGACTTTCAGTTTTGAAAAAAAAAAAAAATCGGCAGACTGTGCCTAATTCAATCAAACCCCTAATAAATTGTCCCACTTAGGTATTTGAGATGGATATGTGTGTCACTAAGAGCTAAATAGAACGTTCACAAGTCTCCCTGCAAATTCGTCACAATATGGTACTAGCTGCACTACTAGTGCAAGCAAGGCCAGCCACAAGCAAATAAAAAAAATATATATATAACGTTATTGTAGGCCTAAGAAGGACTGTTGGGTTCTTTCCTGACCAGCAGCAGCTCTCTCCCTAGCGGCATCCAGACAGAGAATGACGCGAGCAGCGCGGGCAGGGGCTAGTCTATTCCAGGGTCACCTGATCAGGCCAGCCAACCACTGCTATCGACGTGTAAGGGTACCACGTCATGCTGGGTGGAGTGCAGAGTCTCCTGGCTTGTGATTGGCTCTGTTTCTGGCCGCCAAAAATCAAACGCAGCGAGATGACATTTTCTCGAGCTGGCGAAATACTCGTCCAAGCAACGAGCAGTTGCGAGTACTCTAATGCTCGAACGAGCAGCAAGCTCGGACGAGTATGTTCGCTCATCTCTACTTATAACCCTTTCCCTCTGTTGCCCTTTTTTGTTTTTACTTTTCCATTTTTTGTTCCCCTTTTGAAAAATTATATATATGCATTTGTGTACGGGACTATATGAGGCTTGTTTTCTGTGAAACATATTGTACTTCCTAGAGGTTTTACATTATATATCATGCCATGTGGTAGGATGCAGGAAAAAAATTCCAATTGCAGTGAAATTGCCGTAAAAAAATGCTTATTCTGACGCTAATTACTTTTGCATACTTGCATAGCGTATGGCGCTGTGTAAGGTGCCATGTGTTGCAGGATGTGATGAGGCCTACAGCGTCAGAATTTGTGGGACTGTACAACCTTTTGCTCACTTTTGCTCACAATTTATTCAAATTTTTATGAGTTATAAAATTACAAAAAAAGTGTAATTTTAGACATTAACCACTTAATGCTCTGCTTCCGACATATCGGACGCAGAGGTGATGCCAGCTTAGCTCAAGATTGGAGTTGTGCCAGCATCAGTATACACGGTAAGTTATAGCGTGCGTACCGATTAGTGTAATAGCTCCCTGAGGTCCGATCAGGACCCAAAGGCTGCCTGCAAGCAGTGCGTCTATGACTTCATCTTAAAGGCACAGTGCCAGCCCATGCATGTGCAAAGGCTGACACAGCTAATACCCTACAAAATATCAGTATTGCGGAATATTATCATGAGAAATAAATTAATTTTAAAATGGAAAATTTTTCAAAAACATCATTAAGTTTCCTTTTTTTAAATTAATAAATAAATGCAAAACTTATCGGACAAAATTTACGACTAAAATGAAGTACAACGTGTGACGAAAAAACAATCTCATAATCGCTTTGATACGTAACAGTGTTCAAAAGTTATAAATGGGACACAGATCAGGATTCAAAAAATGGGACTGAGCCTTAACCCCTTAACGACTTGGCCTTTTTTAGTTTTTTCACTTCCATTTTTCACTCCCCACCTTCAAAAATCTATAATTTTTAATTTTTCCACATAAAGAGCTGTGTTATGGCTTATTTTCTGCGTAACAAATTGCACTTAATAGTGAAAAGTATTTAATATTCCATGGTGCGCACTGGGAAGCGGGAAAAAAATTCCAAATGCAGTGAAAATGGTGAAAAAACACATTTGCGACGTTTTCTTGTGGGCTTGGATTTTACAGCTTTCACTGTGTGCCCCAAATGACTGCCGTGCTTTATTATTGGGTTTGATACGATTACGTGGATACCAAATTTGTATAGGTTTTATAATGCTTTCATACATTTAAAAAAATTAAACCCTCCTGTACAAAATTTTTTTTTTTATTTTGCCATCTTCTGGCGCTAATAACTTTTTCATACTTTGGTGTATGGAGCTGTGGGTGGTGTCATTTTTTGCGACTTTTCATTGCTATCATTTTTAGGACTGTGCGACCTTTTGATCACTTTTTATTAATTTTTTTATATTTTCCAAAATGGCAAAAAAATATCATTTTCATCTTTGGACGCTATTTACCGTTACGGGGTTAAACGCAGTGAAAAAACTTTATTATATTTTGATAGATCGGGCATTTTTGGACGCGGGGATACCTAATGTGTTTATGATTTTTACCATTTAATAATATTAATATCAGTTCTAGGGAAAGGGGGGTGATTTGAATTTTTAGGGGTTTTTTTTATAATTTTTTTTTTTTAACTTTTTTTAACTTTTACTTTTACTATTTTTCAGACTCCCTAGGGTACTTTAACCCTAGGTTGTCTGATCAATCCTGCCATACTGCAATATGGCAGTATATGGGGATTTTACTCCTCATTCATTACAATGTGCTATCAGCATATTGTAATGAAGGGGTTAAAACGAGACAGCTTCGGGCCTTCGTGAGACCCGAAGCTGTCATGGCAACGGATCACCGTTCCCCGTGACGTCATCGGGGAGTGATGATCTGCGGCAAGATGGCGGCCCATGCGGCGCCATCTTTTTGAAGCCTCTGGCAGCATTGCCGGCGGCGATCGCCGTGAAAGCACCTGCGATCGGTGCTAGCACCGATCGCGGGTGTTACCCAAGATGGCGGCACCCATGCGGCGCCATCTTTTTGAAGCCTCCGGCAGCATTGCCGGTGTCGATCGCCGTGAAAGCACCTGCGATCGGTGCTAGCACCGATCGCGGGTGTTACCGGTAAGCCTTTGCTGCAATATGCAGCAAAGACTTACCGGCTATGGAGAGGGCTCGGTCCGCGAGCTCTCCATATGCACAGGGTCCCGGCGAATGTTTTACTATAGACCCAGACTGCAGTGATTAGATAAGATGTCTGTAATGAAGCTTTATTGATAATTAGAGATGGGCGAATCGATTCTAACAAATGGGAATTCGTTTAGAATTTCAGGAAAACTTCTGTTCTGCACGAATCTGAAGTATACAGAGAACTATGTTTTTTCACCTTTATTACCAAAATGGCCATGAGCACAACATGTTACATGGGGCAGAGAACTCTGGGAAGGAGAAAGGAACACCCTCAATCCAATCAGCGAACAGCAGGCTTATGTGATGTCACACAGCCCTATTAAAACAGACGGCCATTTTCAATCCTGTCCTTTCACACTGCATGTGCTGCCTCTAGCATCTTGTGCTCAGTAGCTGCTGGAGTTTTTTTTTTTCAAAGTCCAGGGTGTCCGTTTTGGGGGTTTTGTATTTCCCAAATTTCAAGTGTTTTTTGTTCATAAAGTAGATATCAAGAAATCTGTGTCAAATCTATATAGCTGCTGGACCTGCTTCTGTCGGCACCTCCACACTCTATGGCCTCATGCTGCTGCTACTGCTGCCGCCCACCTACAGACACTGTGATTGTGCCACTCTCTGACCTCCTGCTGCTGCTGACGCCACCTCCACACTCTGTCATTGTGCCACTCTGTGGCCCACAATGTTGCTGCAAACTCCATAATTTGTCATTGTGCCACTCTGCAGCCTACTCATGCTGCTGCCAACTGACCGCTGTCCCTGGAACACCCTGTGATTTCCATAATGCTGATACATCTGGCAGAATGTAATGCTCAGGATCTCCAATTTCATAAACTAATTGCTCAGCTACAGTGCCAAAAGAGATAAGTCCGCCTGTGTCCCGAGGCTTTGATATGGTGAACTTCCCATCTGAAGTACACTCCACTATTGGGAAGCCAATATTGTGCCTGGTAAGAGAAGAAAACTTTCATTAGTTTAAAAGGAAAATTAAACATATTAGCCCTGTGTGCTATTTATCTTAAAGGGATATTCCCACGAAGACAAGTTTCTTAAATGTACTCAGGATAACACATAATAAAATATCACATTCTCTTATTCACTGCTATTAACAAAAATACAGCATTTCACAGATATAATTCCCACCAGTCTCTATCAGTCCTGGTGTAACCAATTTTGGTTGCCTCAGGATCGACCATTAATCTTATGAATTTAGGGTCAGGAAGGATAGATTTTGATCATGAATAGATTCTCCTGTCTCACACAGCAGTGTCTCTGCACCCAACCCCTTCCCCCTGCATTCTAAGAAAAGCTCACACACAGCCACACTTTGCCGGCAAACAACAGTGTAAGGACAGTAAATCTACAAGCTACAGGTAAGATAAGATCTTTATTTCAGGGGAAGGAGGCACAGCAGAGCTGACGTTGTGTGTTATAGCTGAGATGTAGCAGAATGTCATTGTGTGTAATATCCATCTCCTGGATCTTATCATCTCTCATTTTTTATCTGTCTCTTTTCTCTTTTCTATGTTTCAGATACTAGTTAATGTTTAGAAGCTAAATAAAAGTGTAGAATAACCTTGAGTCCTGACAATTTAAGCACATTGTCAGAACACAGCATCTCATAGCACAGAGGGATCATTAAGAGTCTGCTTAGAGAGTCCCCGCTCACACTCTGGAATTTTACACTGACCATCACTGAATATTAATAGCTGAAACTTCAATAAAACTGTAAAATTGTAAATTAAAATGTTCTGCCACATCACCAGGGTGTTAAAATTTGAGAACTTTCTTTCATGTGCAAACCCCTTTAAAAAATCTACATTGTCTATGTATACATTGGCAAATGTGGTAAAGGTACTGAGATGCTCTGACTGATGACAAGGCCGTTATGGGTTTCTAAATGTGTCTCAATACCTTTACCACATTTTTAAGGGAACCCATCATCAGAGATTGGCCTAATAAACCACCAGGATTTTTCGGATATGGCGATACCTGACATGTTTATGATTTTATTGTAACCAATTTTATATCCATTCTAGGGCAAGGGTGGTTTATGCTTTTTTATGCTTTTTTATTTTTTGTAAAATTAAATGAATCAATTTCTAAATAAGTTTTTTTACAATTTTTTAGGGTACTTTAACCCCAGGTGGTCTGATCGATCCTAACATATACTGCCATATCACTGTATAGCAGTATTTGACACTTTTGCAATTTTTTTGCAAACTTTTTTGCATGGAAATGAAAAGTCCTCAGG
Source organism: Engystomops pustulosus (assembly GCA_019512145.1). Taxonomy (NCBI): domain Eukaryota; kingdom Metazoa; phylum Chordata; class Amphibia; order Anura; family Leptodactylidae; genus Engystomops; species Engystomops pustulosus. Next base: position 3,898 of record WNYA01001264.1, on the reverse strand, counting down.
TCTTGTAAAGTCCTGAGGCTGTCATGGCAATGGCCCATGTGCCATGAGCTGTTACACAGATCATGAGTATTTACTGCAATATACAGCAAACCCCCCCCGGAATTGCTCTCCATACACCCCTTGGTATACGCCGATGTCCTATTACATTGTGCAGAAAGATTTTAGATACTTTGGTCATTTACTAAATCATGGTTCTATTGGAATGATTTACCCAATACAAAAAAATCCATTAAATGTCTAACTGACTTTTTGTAAGGCGTCGACTTACAACTAGAACAATGTTCTACAAAATGACCGTAGTATTTCAACATAAAAGCCTTATTTTTCAAAACATGTCATGCTCATGATTAGAGAACAGCAATGACTGTAAAAATTATGACGCAATTTTCTTAAGGTTCCAGCAGTCATCAATCAGTAGGGAGTTCACAGGCCTTTGCTGTGAGTGGCTTTCACGTGACTCTGCTGGATCTTCTTCCAGTCTCTTCTACAGTTTTGTGACTGTTGTGGGTTTCTTGGGCATAAGTTTGTTACTAAAGGATTTTTAAGAGGTTTTCTAATAGGTTATATCAGGACTCAGGACTGGACACTTCATTATTTCAATGTTTTCTGTTTTAAGGAACTGCTAGGTCCAACTGCTACTGCAGAAAGCATTCACTAAACCATGACACTTCCTACACCACCTTTTACTGACTTCATTACACACTTTTGGTTTAGTCTTTACCCAGTTTGTCACCAAACATAATGGGGCAGATTTACTTACCTGGTCCATTCGTGATCCAGCGGCGCGTTCTCTGCGGTGGATTCGGGTCCGGCCAGGATTCACCAAGGCAGTTCCTCAGACGTCCACCAGGTGGCACTGCTGCGCTGAAATTCCCTGGAATGCACTGATCTTCACCAAGCCGGACCAAGTGAAGGTAAGTCGCGGGACTCGCAACACTTTTTTTTTTTAAATGCGGCCACGCCCCCCCCCCCCCCGATTTCTGTAGCGCATGCCAGCGCCAATGCGCCACAATCCGAACGCGTGCAACAAAATCCTGGGGCAATTCATGGAAAATCGCCGCAAATCGGAAATATTCGGGTAACACTTTGGGAAAGCGCAAATCGGGCCCTTAGTAAATGACCCCCAGTGTTTCCCATCACATCCAAATAAATAAAACTTGCTTTCATCACTAAAATGAACTATGGACCACATCTCTTGTGTCTGCACAACACGATCCTCTGCAAAGGTGAGTGTAGACTTTTGATTCTTTCTCCTAATAATAGGTTTGGTCACTGCAGAGTGGGTTTTCAGTCCAAATGCTTTTAAACATTGCCACACTGTATGAGGAGGCAAATCCTCACCCTGTTACGTGATCAACTGGTGGCAATTCCAGCTGCAGTGTTGAAACAATTCCCCATGGAGATTCTCTGCATTATCCTGTCCTCTCCTGCACTTGTCTTGCGAGGGCCACCGGCCTTCTCGTGGGACTTGAATGAGTTTCAGATGCTGTAAAGATGTAATATTCTAGAAAACACAGACTTTGAACAACTTCTTTTGCTATGACTGATAGGGTCACCCCTTTGGTCTTCATCTGGACAACCTGCTGCTGGAGGCTTTCAGTACTTTGGAATGGCAACACATTGAAGAGTTACTGCCACCTACTGCCACCGCCATTAGCACCAAGTGCCAGATTAACATCAATAACTTGCAGGAATCTAATTTTGATCAGTGTCTTTTACAACTATCTTATTTCATTTTTATTTTGTGCTCTAGAATATTTACAATTCATGAAAAATGCTTTAAATTCTGATATTTTTCTCATGTTAGGATATAATCTCATAGAACACACAATGGGGCACATTTACTAAGGGCCCGAATCGCCCATTTTCATTGGGTTTCCTTAATTTTTCTGATTTGCTCCGAATTGCCCCGGGATTTTGGCGCACGCGATCGGATTGTGGCGCATCGGCCGGCTTTCACGCGACAGAAATCGGGTGTGTGGGGGGGGGGGGGGCGGGGCGGCCGGAAAATCTGACGGATTTGGAAAAACCGGGGAATTTAAAAAATAATTTGTGTAGCAAGAATAGCACTTACATACATCGAGATGGAGAAGGTGAACTCCGGCGGACTTCAGCGCAGCAGCGACACCTGGTGGATATCAGGCGCACGACCTTAGTGAATCCCGGCAGAACCCGAATCAGCGTCGGAGAACACGTCACTTCATCGCGACTGGACCGGGTAAGTAAATCTGCCCCAATGACATTGACATTTAAGAAATTCGGCGTTTTGATCTAATTTTGATCTCAAGCTATATAAAGGCTTGCTATCTGTGAGAGATCTTGTACTTTCTAGTGATAACATTTATTATATGTTATCTACTGGGAAGGTGGTAAAAAAAATCCCAAATTTGGTAGAATTAGCAAAAAAAAAAAATCATAGTTGCTCCATTTTCTAATGGGCTTTATTTTTACTGCTTTTAATGTGCGACTGAGATGGCAGAGATATCAATTTTAAAAAGTTTGCTTTTGTCTTGATACCTTTAAAAAAATTCTAAAACTTTGCATTAAAAAATGCCTTATCAATAGGCCAATATTCTGAAACCTTTATCTTATTGAAACTTCAGTGTTTGGAGCTGTGTAAGGGATGGGATGATTACCAAAACCTAAAATGTCCAATCTAACAAAGTAAATTCCAGCAATGAAAACATCAAAAATAGAGAGAGAGGAAGAGAAAAAACAGCTCACCTGCGATACCATTTGTCCAAGTTAACTCCACTGCATGGACACTCTGGGGCAGATTTACTTACCCGGTCCATTCGCAAACCAGCGGCGCGTTCTCTGCGGTGGATTCGGGTCCGGCCGGGATTCATCAAGGCAGTTCCTCCGACGTCCACCAGGTGGCGCTGCTTCGCTAAAGAGCATCGGAACGCACTCAAATACACCGGCCTATCCTGGATGAAGGTAAGTGCAAGCTCCGCGACACTTCCGTTTTTTTAAATGCGTCGGTTTTTCAGAATCCATCGGGTTTTTGTTCGGCGCTGCCCCCCGATTTCCGTCGCGTGCATGCCTGCGCCGATGCGCCAAAATCCGATCGCATGCGCCAAAATCCCAGGGCAATTCAGGGAAAATCGGCGCAAATCGGAAATATTCGGGTAGCACGTTGAGAAAACGCGAATCGGGCCCTTAGTAAATGACCCCCACTGAGTCGGGGTCAGTCCAAGTACTTAAAAGAGTAGAAAAAGTCAAGCAATGTATAGTTCCAGAAAAAAAATCATATAAAACCATTATTTTATTAGGGTCACTTTAAAAACACCACGATTGCCATGGCAGGATAAAAAATATTACTGATGCGTTTTCGAGTCTATCATAGATTCTTAGTCATTCTTAGCATCTATGATCTATGACTCCTTTCTCTATTTTTGATGTTTTCATTGCTAGAATTTATAGATTGGACATTCTGGGTTTTGGTGATACCTAACATTTTATAATTTCACTTCTTTACTAAAGATGAGCGAACATACTCGTCCGAGCTTGATGCTCGTTCGAGCATTAGCGTACTCGAAACTGCTCGTTGCTCGGACGAGTATTTCGCCCGCTCGAGAAAATGGCATCTCCCGCCGTTTTGCTTTTTGGCGGCCAGAAACAGAGCCAATCACAAGCCAGGAGACTCTGCACTCCACCCAGCATGACGTGGTACCCTTACACGTCGATAGCAGTGGTTGGCTGGCCAGATCAGGTGACCCTGGGATAGACTAGCCGCTGCCCGCGCTGCTCGGATCATTCTATGTCTGGATGCCGCTAGGGAGAGAGTTGCTGCTGCTGCAGGGATAGCGTTAGGGTGTTCTATTAGCTTACTGTTAGGCAGGAGTGAGTCTACAAGAACCCAACAGCCCTTCTTAGGGCTACAATAGCGTTATAT